>MCJB01050594.1:50961-105514 GCA_002018475.1 Nicotiana obtusifolia
CATGCTTTCAGGATCGGTAGCATCTCTTCCTCGGGTACGCATCTTCGAATGATGTTATCCGCACAGACACGGAATAGGAATGGTTCTTCCCAATAATAATTTTGAGAATTCCTCAAGAACTTCTTCCTTTGGTACGATTCCAACCCTTCCGGAATAAAATCGCTAACGATGTAGTTAGCGATGTCAGCATACCAAGGTGCAACTGAATTTGATATCATCAGTATATGTTCATCTGGAAAGGAATCATTTATCTCCGGCTCTTCTTTTTGTCTCCCTGCTTCCTCCAATCTAGACAAGTGATCTGCCACTTGGTTTTGTGTTCCCTTACGATCCATGACTTCAAAGTCAAACTCTTGTAGCAGTAAAACCCATCGGATTAGTCGAGGCTTATCATCCTTTTTGTCCATCAAATAACGGAGAGCAGCATGATCTGTATACACAATCACTTTGGAGCCCAATAGATATGCACGGAACTTCTCAAATGCATACACAATAGCTAACAGTTCCTGCTCCGTTACAGTGTAATTCATTTGCGCTCCATTAAGCGTTTTGCTACCATAGTATACTGGGTGAAGAATTTTGTTGTGCCTCTGCCCCAGCATCACTCCAATAGCTACACCGCTAGCATCACACATAAGCTCAAAAGGTAACGACCAATCCGGTGTGACAATGATAGGAGCTGTGGTGAGCTTCGTTTTCAGTTCTTCAAAAACAGTGAGGCATTTTTCATCAAAAACGAACCTGGTATCTTTCTCTAAGAGTTTACACATTGGGTGTGCAATCTTTGAGAAATCTTTTATGAACCATCTGTAGAATCCAGCATGCCCCAGAAAGCTACGGACGCCTTTCACTGATGTGGGAGGAGGGAGCTTGGAGATGATCTCAATTTTTGCCTTATCCACCTCAATACCATGCCTGGAGATTTTATGCCCCAAAACAATACCTTCATCCACCATGAAGTGGCATTTTTCCCAATTTAATACAAGGTTTGTTTCTTCGCATCATTTCAACACTTTTCATGAGATTCTTCAAGCATTGCTCAAACGTTTCCCCGACTACCGAGAAATCGTCCATAAAGACTTCGAGGAAATCTTCCACCATATCAGAAAAAATCGACATCATGCACCGCTGGAATGTAGCTGGAGCATTGCATAAGCCGAAAGGCATTCGACTGGAAGCAAATGTTCCATATGGCAAGGTGAACGCTGTCTTCTGCTGATCTTCCAAAGAAATATTTATCTGATTGTACCCGGAATATCCGTCGAGGAAGCAGTAAAAGGACTTTCCGGCTAGCCGATCAAGCATTTGATCAATAAAAGGCATAGGGAAGTGATCCTTGCATGCGGCACTATTGAGCTTCCTGTAATCCATGCATACTCGCCATCCAGTTACGGTCCTTGTTGGAATCAGCTCATTCTTTTCATTCTTGACCACGGTCATACCTCCTTTCTTTGGCACACACTGCACTGGACTCACCCACGAGCTATCAGCAATCGGGTAAACAACTCCTGCATCCAGCCATTTTATTATCTCTTTATTCACCACTTCTTGCATTGATGGATTTAGCCATCTCTGGTTCTCCACACTTGGTTTTGTCCCATTTTCAAGTTGAATCTTGTGCTTACAGATTCCGGCCGGAATTCCTCGGATGTCCGCAATTGTCCATCCGATTGCCTGTCTGTGTTCTTTCAAAACTTGCAGCAACTGCTCTACCTGCACATCATTCAACAACGATGACACAATTACCGGTAAAGTGTTATTCAAACCAAGAAATTTATACCTCAAATGCGACGGAAGTGTCTTGAGCTCTAATTGGGGTGGTTCAATAATGGAAGGCTTTGCTGGAGGTGTGGCTCGATTCCCCAAATCTAAGGACAGTTTTGGTGGAGTATAGGAATAAGAACCACGACCTTCTAACATATTCACCGACTCCATGAACCCATCCCAGTCATTTCCATCAAAATTCACCAATATGGCTGCTAGTGCCTCACCGAAACATTGCTCTTCCATTTTCATCTCAACGGCTTCATTAACTTCATCAATAATACCGATTAATGAAATGTTCTCATACTCGGTTGGCGGCTTCATCCCCTTACTAGCTTGAAAAGTGACTTCTTCATTGTTTACCCGGAACTTTATTTCATTGCGCTCCGAGTCCATAAGAGCTCTTCCAGTAGCTAAGAAAGGTCTTCCCAATATAATGGGGATTTCCTTGTCTACTGCACAATCAAGGATTACAAAATCGGCTGGAATATGAAATTTTCCAACTTTTACAATTACATCATCCACAATACCCACTGGTCTCTTGATAGATCGGTCAGCCATCTGCAACCTCATGCTTGTCGGCCTCGGCATTCCTAACCCGGCTTGTTTGTAGATGGCTAAAGGCATTAGATTTATACTGGCCCTATTGTCACATAATGCCTTAGCAAAATCCCGCACTCCAATAGTACACGGAATAGTGAAAGCTCCTGGGTCCTCTTTCTTCTGGATTGGATTGGTAGCTATGATAGAGCTGACCCTGTGAGTCACATTTACCACCTCATTCCAGGTGGTTCTCTTTTTCGTAATCAGATCCTTTAGATATTTGGCAAACCCATGCATTTCTTGGAAAGCCTCCAAGAAAGGTATATGATAGTTGCTTGAGAATGTCATAAAATTTCTCAAACTTGCTGTCGTCAACTCTCCTTGCAAGTCTTTGAGGAAAAGGAGGAGGGGGTCTAGGAATTGGCAGAAGAACGGTTGATGTTTCTTCTGCCTTATCCTTTACCCCTTCCTGAGTCTCATCTATGTTCACTACAATTTCTTGATTCTCACCTACCTCAACAACATTATCTCTTTCAACTTCAGCCTCTTTCTGAAGCTCTTCAGCATCATCTCTACCCTGTAATGTCTTACCACTCCTAGTCGTGACAGCCATAATATGAGCAGTTGGGCCACTTCCACTTCCCTTAGGATTTGCAATTGTGTTGCTAGGAAGTGTTCCTTTCTGTTGTGGATATTGCTCACGAGAAAGGTCCCTCATTTGCAATTCCAACTTTTGGATCGCTGCTGTGTGGGAGCCAACCATTCAGTCATGTTTTCCATGGACGTGTCTGACTTCTCTTGGTTTTGTAATATCCTCTCGAGCATACTCTCCAATTTAGATTCACTTGAGGATCCCTGATTCGGATAGTGCCCTTTCGGAGGAACATAGGGGTTGGAACTTCGGTTTGGAAAATGGTTACTGTTGTTCCAATTTCCCTTACTAGGGCCATTTTGATCCTTCCGCCATTGTTGGGGACCTTAACCTTGCGGGTTTGGTCTCCAATTATTTTGTGTCCCTTGACCCTGATACTGTTGCCTTTGATAACCTCCACGAGTATTATTGACAAAATTCGATTGGTTGCACATTCTCCACTACGTTGACTTTCTTCTTCTGATTTTCTGTGAACAACTCATTCAAGACATTAACATTAGTGGCAAGTTCAGCAATCACTTGGTCCCGTTCTTGGTTTTCTTTAATCAAGTTATTCATAGAAGGAGACCCAATTGTAATGCCACCTATAGTATCCTCAGAATGCCAATATTGATTGTGTTTAGCCGTTTTATCCAAAATCTGAGTTACTCTAGCGAAGGTCTTATCCATGAAAGAACCAGCAGTAGCATTCTTCGCTATCGATTGGTTCATAGGATCCAAACCCATGTAGAACTTTTCCAGCAAAATGGAGTCTGGAAAGCCGTGGTCTGGAGACCTCACCAAATACAATTTCAAAGGCTCCCACGCTTCGTGCAGTTGTTCACCCGGTAGTTGTTTGAAGAAAAATATCTTGTCCCGGAGCTCAGATTTCTTGCTTTGCGGAAACCACTTTGACAAGAATGCCCGGACCAGTTCAGGCCGTGAACGGATGGAATTTGGAGGAAGGTTTTGAAGCCATTTCCTCGCATCTCTAGCTAACGAGTATTTAAAGCATCTGAGCCTTAATGCATCGTCAAAGACATTATTTTGCTTGTGCGTCGCACAAACACCCAAAAGGTTCCTGAGGTGCTGCGTTGGATCGTCATCAGTAGAGTTTCTGAAGTATACTTCAGCTTTCATCATCAAAATCAGCCCATGTTCTACTTTGAACGTAGAAGCACCTATAGCTGGAGGTACTATAGCATTATCTTCAATGTATTCTTCAATGTCGGCAAACGGATTTTCTTCCTGCTCCATATCCACATCATCTATATGTTCCGCCATATCTTCCTGCCTACAACCACCAAAACAAACAACGTGCAATCAAGTGAAATTAGACTTATACTAAAGTATACACTAATCAGAAATTTCAAAACCGTATTCCCCGGAAACGGCGTCAAAATTTGATTCGCTCAAATTACCCCTTAACAATAGTATAAGCGATCGATGTCAAATATAGTAACCCAACGAGGTTGGGGTCGAATCCTACGGGGAATAGGCGTGAAACAATTATCCAATTAATGCAATACTTTACTTAGTCGTAATTCTATCAAGTAGCCAAATAGAATAAATTGGTGTTGAATATGTAAAGAAAAGTAAACGAAGAACTGCAGTTTGAGAATAATTTGAACGTAAAAATATGAATTCAAGATACTAAGGTTGTGTTCCCCCTAATGTAGTAGGATGTTCTTGATATTGATGTTGAAGTCCGTTCTTGATATGCAATAGGTTTTTATTAACTTATTATCCAATATTTCCCAACACTTGGATAACGTATCCTCTTATGATTCTCCCGAATATAAAAGAGTCAAACTTAAGAACACCCAATCATTCACCAAATTAAAATCTACTTATTCCTAAGTGATTTCGTTAAACAAGGTTTAAAGCCTTGAATTATTGTTATTTATCTCTGCCAAACTCTATCTCACTTTTCCAAGATACAATAGCGTAAATTGGCATTCTTTAATGTTTGCAACCACTAACGATTAATTTAAGAACAAGAAATAAAGAAATATCAAGCTTCTTTCGAAATTGGAATCAATATCAAACTCTCAATAACATTCTACCCATCTAGGGTTCACAACCTCAGTATTAGAGTTTAGCTACACGTATTGATAACTAAAGAACAAAGAAGAATAATCGAATTCATCTTACAAAAATATAGAATTCTCAGTTTTGATCACCCAGAAACATCTCTCATTTCGAAAATAATTAAAAGCTGTACTTTTCACTCTGAATTCTGACAAGTCTCTCTTCGCACAACCCTAGAAAAGCTATTTATAGAAGCCCAAAACCCGAAGCGAGCAGCAGTCAAGTTTGACCTCGTTGCACGTATGCGGATCGCATTCCTGTCGCAGAACAGGAATGCGGTTTGCAAATCTTCATGTTCCATCGCAGATCACACCAGTCAACTTCCCTCTCGTCGCATCTGAAATTGCGTTTCGCATATTGACTTTGCGATCGCAGAATGCGATCGCAATCTTCACTCTATTTTTCACCCAAACTCTGTTCGTGTTTGCGATGGGAATGCTGTTCGCATTCCTGTTTTGCTGTCACATTTGCGACCGCATTCTCAACCTGAAAGTTGGCTTAATGTTCTGTCTGCATCTACGATCTTCTTGCGAATTATGCGACTCGCATAGCTGTTTTGCGATCGCATAATTGAACCTGCGATGCTCCTGACCTCTTTTCTTGCCTTTAGCTGGCTTTTTGGACTTCTTTTCATGCTTCTGGGTCTCTTCACTCAACACAGTTCAATTACACTAAAATTACGTAAGTATCGTGATAATTGGCAAGTAGAACAAGTTAACTCTAAACAATAAGTATAAAAATGTGCCGAAATTACCCGGCACATCAGCGGGGGAGTATGTAAGGCCTCCTATAATTTTTCTAAGGAATTTATGGTTTTGTGGTGCCGAGGTTGACAAATGTGCACGAAGGTTGTAGATTAATGTGAGTCGAAGAGGTCACCTCGAAGGCTGAGAGTGTTGTTGAAAGAAAATATTCTCACTTGTTTGTATAGCCAAATGGTTGTGGTTCGAATGGTACTTTCTATGTGTTATGATTTAAATATGTATAGTTCATGTCAAGATACCACTATGGATGATGTAGTGCATGTAATGTAGAGATTAGTGTAATTGATATATATATATATATATATAAAATACTTTGTTAAGTTGTGGATGACTTGTTATAGTAGTTTTGGTGATTTTCTAACAGGTTGATACGCCTAATTACAGGGGAAACTCTACCGAAAATTTCGAAAATTTTATGAGTTAGTCAATTTTTCGGGCTTGAGTTGTTTGAAAGGAGAGTTCAGTTATGCTATGTGTTTGGGATAGACTCTACTCCTCATTCGAGGACGAATGATCCTACGCGGGGGAGGATATAAGGCCCCGTAAAATTTTGCCGAGGAATTTATGATATTGTGGTGTTGAGGTAGACTAATGTGCACGAAGGTTGTAGACTAATGTGAGTCGAGGAGGTCACATCGAAGGCCGAGAGTGTTGTTGAAAGAAAATATTCTCACTTGAATACATAGCCAAATGGTCGAGGTTCGAAAGGTACTTTCTATGTGTTATGATTTCAATATGTACAGTTCAGGTACAGATACCACAATGAATGATGTAATGCCTGTAACATTGAAATTAATGTTATTGATATATATTCATACATACATATATATATATATATATATATATATATATATATATATATATATATATATATATATATATATATATATATATATATATATATTGTGATGCTTGGTTGAGTTGTGGATGAGTTGTTTGGGTGGTTGGGTGGTTTTGGTGATTTTCAAACAATTTGATTGGCCCAATTCTGGCTTGCTATGGTTGAAAGAAGAGTTGATTTATGTTATGCGTTTTGGGCGAACTTTACTCTTCATTGGACGATGAATCATCCTAAGTGGGGAAAGATGTAAGACCCCGTAAAATTTTGCCGAGGAATTCATGGTTTTGTGGTGCCGAGGTAGACTAATATGCATGAATGTTGTAGACTAATGTGAGTCGAGGAGGTCACCTCGAAGACCGAGAGTGTTGTGGAAAGAAAATATTCTCACTTGTTTGTATAGCCAAATGGTTGTGGTTCGAAAGGTACTTTCCATGTGTTATGATTTAAATATGTATAGTTCATGTTAGGATACCACTGTGGATGGTGTAATGCCTGTCATGTTGAGATTAGTGTTATTGATATGTATTGTGATGCTTTTTTTTAGTTGTGTATGTGTTGTTAGGGTGGTTTTGGTGATTTTCTAACAGATGGATAGGCCCAATTACCGGTGGAAACTAAGTCGAAAAGTTTTAAAATTTTTGTAGTTAGTCAAATTTTGGGGCTTGAGATGTTTGAAAGAAGAGTTGAGCTATGTAAGGTGCTTTGGGCGGACTCTACTCCTCATTCGACGATGAATGATCCTAAGCGGGGGAGGATGTAAAGCCCTGTAATATTTCGCCAATAATTTGAGGTTCTGTGGTGCCAAGGTAGACTAATGTGAACAAAGGTTGTAGACTAATATGAGTCAAGGAGGTCACCTCGAAGGCCGAGAGTGCTAGGGAAAGCATATATTATCACTTGTTTGTATAGCCAAATTGGTTTTGTTGGAAAGGTACTTTTTATGTGTCATGATTTAAATAAGTGGATGATGTAATGCCTGTAATGTTGAGATTTGTGTTAGTGATATATATTGTGATGATTTGTCGAGTTGTGGATGTGTTATTAGCTGGTTTTGGTTATTCTCTGACATGTGGATAGGCCAAATTGCAGGGGAACTTTGCTAAAAAGTTTGAAAAATTTGGGAGTTAGTAAAATTTAGGGGCTTGAGATGTTTGAATGATGAGTTGCGTTACGTTAGGTGTTTGGTGCGGATTCTACTCCTCATTCGAGGACAAATGATCCTAAGCAGGGTAGGATGTCAAGCCCCATAGAAGTTCGCCATGGAATTCAAGGTTTTGTGGTGCCGATTTAGACTAATGTGCATGAAGGTTATTAACTGATGTGAGTCGGGGAGGTCACCTCATAGTGTTGTGGAAAGAAAATATTCTCACTTGTTTGTATAGCTAAATAGTTGCGATTCAAAAGGTACTTTTCATGTGTCATGATATAAATATGTACAGTTCATGTCATGTTACCACTATGGATGATGTAATGCCTATAATGTCTAGATTAGTGTTATTGATATATATTGTGATGCTTTGTTGAGTTGTGGATGTGTTGTTAGGTAGATTTGGTTATTTTCTTACAAGTGGATAGGCCCAATTGTAGGGGAAACTTAGCAAAAAATTTGGAATTTTTTTGGAGTTAGCCAAATTTTGGGGCTTGAGATGTTTGAAAGAACAGTTGAGATGTTAGGTGTTTGGGGCGGACTATACTCCTCATTCGAGGACGAATGATCATAAGTGAGGGAGGTTATAAGGACCCATAAATTTTATCCAAGCAATTTAATGTTTTGTTGCCATGGTAGACTAATGTGCACGAAGGTTGTAGGCTAATGTGAGTCGAGGAGGTCACCTCCATGGCCGGGAATGTTGTGGAAAGAAAATATGTTCACTTGTTTGTTTAGCCAATTGGCTGTGGTTCGAAAGGTACTTTTTGTGTGTTATGATTTAAATATGTACATTTCATGTCAGGATACCACTGTGGATGATGCAATGCTTGTAATGCTGAGATTAGTGTTATTGATATATATTGTTATAGTTAATTGAGTTGTGGATGTGTTTTTAGGGTGGTTTCGGTGATTTTCTGACAGGTGGATATATCCAATTATAGGGTTAGCATGAGGAATTTGGTTGGGTAATTCTGCAGCCGCATATGTTGTATGCGGATCGCAAACCTGACATCAAACCTGTCTAGGACAGCGCAGTTTTTGGCATTGCTTTCTTGGTCCATTTTGCGGGCCGCATATTTGTTATGCGGTCCATTCTGTGACCGCAGACTTAAGTTCGGAGAGTCTATTTTTTCTATTTTTATAACCCGACCCCATTTTGATAAATGTTCTTTTGGGCTCATTTTAAAGCAAATGTCTGATTCTCTTAGAGGGAAGTAAGAGTATATTAGAGAGAAAAGGAGAAGACCCAGCATTTAGATCACCCGTTCTTGCACCAATATTCAAGAATCATAGAAGCCACTCACTAGATCACTATTTATCTGTGTAAGTTCTTGTCCCACATCATCCATGCAAGTTTGTTTAGTGTCTAAGTAGATTTTGGAGCTTGAGATAGGCCATGCATGTGCCAATAGGTGGTAGAAGTTGAACTAATGCATGCACTATCAAGGGTTGGGGGAATAATGTTGAGCTAAATCGGATAGACTTTGGATGGTGGAATGAAGGAATCCACCATATGAGGACCTTAAACTCATAATACCCACCCAGTTTTTGATAAAATGCTCAAATGAGTTGGAACCATGAACTCCCTCCTAATTTGTGTTCAATTTTGCTATGTCTCTTAATAGATCAAAGTTGCTAGGATTTTCTGAACTGTGTAGTGAATTAAGGAAAGCTCAAAGCGAGGTATGAAGGCTAAACTCTTTTTCTAGTATTGGAATTCCCGTGTTCTTACAGAACTCCATTGTGTGAAGTTCGAATATGGAATGCTACTAATGTGGGGTTTTCAAACTTGTAAAATTGATTTCCGATTGGCATAACGTGTTAGAACCCTCGTGTGTTAATGATTCTCTATTTTTGACTTAATTATGTTATAGCCCTTTTTGGAAGAAGATCTTGTATGAAATCAATATGATTAAACACTTATTTCTCATACGATGAAACCTTATGAACTTACACTTGCTAAGGCCAAAGGTGCCAAATGGTTGACTTAAAAGGGAACTCTTTTGTACAAACTTTTATCGTTTGGGAATCCGAAATGTGGCATTGTGAATACACCTCCACCCGCAAACATTGGGTGAGGCGGTGGGGCCACTTAGTGTATTGTTGTGGTATTGTGAATACACCTCCATCCGCATACATTGTGGTGAGGTGGCAGGGCCGCTTTGTGTAGAGTTTATGGTATTATGAATACACCTCCACCTGTATACATTGGGGTGAGGCGGCAGGACCACTTTGTGTAAAGGTAGTTTTTGAGGATCCCCGACACAAAAATTTATAAATGTTATTGAAAGATCTTCATAAATTTGCTATGGCTTTCACGACTAACTAAGCCTTTTATTGTTATCATGATTCATCATAATAATGCTGTAATTCCAAGTCCTTGCATGGGTGTTTGGTTTTCATACTAGTACTATTTGACACGTACTAACGTCCCTATTTCCGAGGGCGCTGCATCTTTAATGGATGCAAGTGGTTCCACTGCGGAGGGCATTGACCAGTGATAGCGGTATACTCTCTTCCCAGTTGGCTTGGTGAGCCCCACTTCATTTATGGGTCATGCATCTTTTGTTGTATGTGTATTATGTTTTGAGGTATAGTTGGGGCCTTGTTGGCGGCACTATCATTGTACTATTTTGTATTTATTATAGGCTCCGTAGACATGGTGTGGATTCTGTATTAGTATTGGGAATGTCGAGATAGTAATGTCGTATGTGTATTACATATTCCATTTCAATTACGAAAGTGTATGTATTGTGAGACTTTATAAATGAAGTAACTAATGGTGATGGAATTAGTGTTGTTCATGAACCCTCTTTGTGATAATTAATGAAGTTTATCTTCTCTTTATTTATGGGTGAGTTGGGTAGAAGGAAATCTAGTAGTCTTGCTTGGCCGAGTTATCTCGGTTGAGCGTCGGTCGCACTTCTTGACTTTAGGGGTAGTTGGGATGATCCTTTGCCACTCACAGAATTTGCCTACAACAATAGCTATCATGTTAGTATTCAGATGGCACCATCGGGACTTTATATGGTAGGAGATGTAGATCTCTCATTGGGTTGTTTGAAATTGGGGAAGCAGAATCGATAGGGCCAGATCTCGTGCATCAGGCTATGGATATGGTTATGATCAGTACAGAACGGTTGAAAACTTCTTAGAGTCGTCAAAGATCCAATTCGGATGTGGATTTGGAGTTTAAAGAAGATGATTGGGTGTTCTTGAAGGTTTCCCCCATGAAGGGTATAATGCGGTTTTGTATAAAGGGAAGTTGAGGCCGAGGTATGTCGGACCATACAGAATCATTCATGGTATTGGTCGGGTGGATTACAAGCTTGAACTACCTCAAGAGATATCTTTAGTGCACTCAGTGTTCCACGTACCCATGATGAAGAAGGTGGTTGGAGATATATCGCTTATTGTTCCAGTTGAGGCTATTGTAGTTAACGAGGAATTCACTTATGAAGAAATTCTAGTTGCCATTCTTTATAGGCAAGTCCATAAGCTGAGAAATAAAGAAATTACCTTTGTGAAAGTACTATGGCAGAACCAGCAGGTTGAAGAGGCCACTTGGAAGGCCGAGGAAGAAATGAAGAAGAAATACCCTCATTTGTTTGAATAGTCATGTATTTATACTGTTGTGTTCTATGAAAGTGCTAAGAGTTTACCTTCTATGAATTATGTATCGTTTGTACAGCCTATATTAAGGATACTCCCTCTTGGTGATGCAATATTTATGGCATTGTTGCCTGTGTTGTTTCCATATTGTTTTACATCTTTGTGTTGTGGTTGTGTTGTTAGAATTGGATTCTGGGATTCTCTGACAGGTGGATTTGCCCGATTACACGGGATACTATGCTGAAAATTTTGGACATTTGGGTAGTTAGTCAAAAGTCTGAAACTATTGGTGTGTGTTATAGCAGCTGAGTCACATTGATTTTTAATGGCGGATTACGAATGATCTTAAGCGGGGGAGGATGTAAGGCCCTAGAAATTTCACCTAAAACCTAGGGTTTCGTGATGTCGACGTAGACTTATGCATTAATGATTGTAGAGATTCTTAAATGCGGTTGTGTGTTTATAGCAGCTCGCCACGATTGGACTTTTTGTGTTGAACAATGCGTTAGGGAGTTGAACAATAATTTTGAAAGGTACTTTCTATGTGTTATGATTTAAATATGTACAGTTCATGTCAGGATACCACTGTGGAAGATGTAATGCCTATAGTGTTGAGATTAGTGTTATTGATATATTTGGTGGTGTTTTGTTGAGTCGTGGATGTGTTGTTACGGTGGTTTTGGTGATTTTCTAATAGGTGGATAGGCTCAATAATAGGGTTAGCATGTGGAATTTTGTTAGGCGATTTTGCAGTCCATTATGCGGTCGCATAAGTGGTCCACAGACAGCAGACCTGACCGCATACCGCTCTAGGACATCCCAAATTTTGGCATTGCTTTCACAATCCATTTTGCGGCCCGCATATCTGTTCTGCAGTCAATTCTGCGACCGCAGACTTGAGTTCAAAGGGTACATTTTTCTATTTTTTTAACCAGACCCCATTTTGATAAATAGTCGTTGGGGCTCATTTTAAATCGAATGTCTGATACTTTTAGAGGAATATAATAGTATTTTAGAGAGAGAAGGAGAAGACCTAGCATTCAAATCACCCATTCTTGCACCAATCTTCAAGAATCATAGAAGCCACTCACTAGACCACCATCTATTCGGGTAAGTTCTTGTCGTACATCATCGATGCAACAAGGCTCCAGAAGAGAACAACGAGAGAGTTCTGGCAACAGGGCTCCAGCTATACCTCAAGACATAAAACACACGAAACAAAAGATGCACAACCTCGAAATGAAATGGGCTCACCAAGTCAGCTGGGAAGAGAGTGTGCTGCTATCACTAGTCAATTCCTCCCGCTGTAGAACCACCTGCATCCATTAAAGATGCAGTGCCCTCGAAAAAAAAGACGTTAGTACATGTCGAATAATACTAGTATGAAAATCAAAATAGTTATTCAAGGACACGGAAACAAAATATGATGCCGAGGTATACTTATGCATTGAACAGTGTAGGGCGTTTCTGCTGTCCAGTATGCGGTCACATAACTGATTTGCGGACCGTAGATCTGCCGCAGAGCGAAGCAGAAACTTGGGCAAATTTTTGGATCATAATCATTTCGCGGGCCGCACAAACCCATTGCATATCGAACAAAAGAATTTGCGGAGGGAAGTTCTGCGGTGCATTATGCGATCGCATAATTGGGCTACGGACCATAGACTGGTCGCAGAGAGAGGCAGAAGTGCCTAGTTCCGGAGGGAGATTATGCGGTCCATTTTGCAGACTGTAGAAGCATTATGCGGTCGCATATGCGACCTCAGATCGACATCGGGGCTTCATTTTATCAATTTTTATAACCCGACCCTATCTCGATAATTAGATGTAAGGGACCATTTTTGAAGGAAACATCTGATATTTTTAGAGAGAGGAAGTTCCCTATAGTGAGAGGTGAAATTACTAAGCTAAGTAATTATCCAAAATCTTGCTCAAGCATTGAAATTCAACAAGAAAGGTCGCAAGGTGTTCAACCAAGAGGTAAGATTCTAGCCCTAACCTTCAGTTTCGTGATTTTTCTGAAAATAGGTAGTGAGAAAGGTAATTCATGGGGGTGGGAGTTGTCCATTATAATTGAATGTACTATTAAGGGTTGGGGGAAGAAAGTTGAGCTAAATTGGATAGATTTTGGGTGCTGGAATGAAGGAATCCACCATGGGAGGACCTTAAACTCGTAATACTCACCTAGTGTTTGATACATTGCTCAAATGAGCTGGAACCCTGAACTCCCTCCTAATTTTGTGTTCAATTTTGCTAAACCTCTAAATAGATAGAAGTTGCTAGGATTTTCGGAACTGCGTAGTGAATTAGGGAAAGCTCAAAGCGAGGAATGAAAAGTAAACTCTTTTTCTGGTATTGCAATTCACGTGTTCTTACAAAATTCTATCATGTGATGTTCAAATATGGAACGCTATTGATGTGGGGTATTCAAACTAGTAAAGTAGATTTTCGCTTTGCATACATTGGGGTGAGGTGGCGTGGCCACTTTGTATAGAGTTGTGGTATTGTGAATACCCCTCCACCCGCATACATAGGGGTGAGGCGGCAGGGCCGCTATCTGTAGAGTTTGTGGTATTGTGAATACACCTCCGCCCACATACATTGGGGTGAGGTGGCAGGGCCGCTTTGAGTAGAGTTTCTGGCATTGTGATTGCACCTCCACCCGCATACATTAGGGTGAGGCAGCAGGGCCGCTTCGTGTAAAGGTAGCTGTAGAGGACTCCCGACTTAAAATTTTATAAATGTTATTGAAAGCTCTTAATAAATTTTCTATGGCTTTAACTGCTAACAAAGCCTTTTATTGTTACAATGATTCATCATATTCATGTTGTTTTTCCATGTCCTTGCATATGTGTTTGGTTTTTATACTAGTACTATTCGACATGTACTAACGTCCCTGTTTCTGGGGGCGCTGCATCTTTAATGGATGCAGGTGGTTCCACAGCGGAAGGCATTGACCAGTGATAGCAGTACACTCTCTTCCCAGTTGGCTTGGTGAGCTCCACATCATACTGGGGTCGCGCATCTTTTATTGTATGTGTAGTATTTTTAGAGTTAAAGCCAAAGCCTTATTGCTGGCACTATCATTGTACTCTTTTGTATCTATTAGAGGCTCTGTAGACATGTTGTGGGTTGTGTATTGGAATTGGGAAGGTTAGGATAGTAATGTCGTATGTGTATTACATATTCCACTTCAACTATGAAAGTGTATGTATTTTGAGACTTTATAAATGAAGTAACTAATGGTGATCGAATTAGTGTTATTCATGAACCCTCATGGTGTTAATCAATGAAGTTTATCTTCTCTTTATTTATGGGTGAGAGGTCTCGATTGAGTGCCAGTTGCGCTTTCCGAGGTCGGTGTGTGACATTTATGCAAAGCGACCCTGCTGCCTCATCCCCAATGTATGCTGGTGGAGGTGTAATCACAACTTGGATTCTCAAAACGATAATAGTTTGTACAAAAGATTTAGCTTTCAAATCAATCCCTTTGGCACCTTTGGCCATAGCAAAAATATGAGATTTCATCATATATGAAATAAGTGTTTGATCACATTGATTTCATACAAGGTTTTTCTTCCCAAAAAGGGGTATTACATAATTAAGTCACACAATCTTTAACACAAGAGTGTTCGAACACGTTATACAATTTGAGAATCAATTTACTAGCTTGAACATCCCATCTCAACAGTGTTTCAGGTTTTACTACAGATGATGGAGTTTTATAAGGATTCAGAAATTCTGATACTTGAAGAAGAGATTAGCCATCATCCCTCGAAAGTGCGTTCCTTGGTATAACAATAACGTCTCGACACTTCTAATCATGTTAATATATAAAAGAGGGGAGAATTACAAGCATGATTAGAGGAGTTCATATGGCAAGAGCTGCTACACTGATGACCCAACCTTCCCTCAACTAATTCAAGAACAAAACCACCTAAGATGGTTCAATAACTTTTCCACGATCTCTATGAGCTCATGCATGTTACAACCCATATTCGCGTACGTTGGATCACGCCGTAAGTTTGTTGATGTAAATCCGAGAAGAGATTATCTTTGAGATGATAAGAAGTTAATCCTATAGGTCTTAAACCATACAAGACTGTATAAGAGCGGTTAACAAGTATTATAAGTTAAACGAATCAAGGATGTTATAACCCGCAAAAATCACATCATATTCCACCATACTAAGCAACAAGAGATCAACACTTGTCTCATAGACCTCAATGGTAACCAAACAAGACAGATACACCAGATCCACCTAAATAGAGTCACCAACAGGTGTAGATACATGAAAAACAATATCAACAGAACTATAGGCCAAATCCAAATACAATACAAAGTATGATGACCTATAGGAATATGTGGAACTAGGATAAAATAAAACTGATGTATCTCTATGATAGGCCAAAACAATACCTGTAATAATTGCATCGGGAGCCTCCACCCGGGGCCTACTCAAAAATTCATAACAGCGGGCCTGACCTCCGCCCAATTGACCTCTACCTCTAGGACGTCCCTTGACTGCCTGAGCTCCCCCTCCAACTACTGGCACCAGTGGTGCAACAACTAGAACTGGAGTCACTGCCTAAGAACCTTGTGGTGCTGCGCCTCTACCATACCTAGGGCCTAAGAAATTTGGATGTTTCTTGAAGGTTTTGGCGTTAATTGGCGAAAGTTGGCAATTTGAAGGATTGGAATATTCATAAGTTTGATAGAAAGTTGACTTTGATGATATGAGGTTCGAATTGTTGTTCTGGGAGTTAGAATAGTTATGTCATTTTGAACTTGTGTGAAAATTTTGAAGTCATTCCGGGTTGATTTGATATGAATCAGCATGAGTTTGGAAATTGAAAGTTCAAAAGTTCTTCAGGTTTGGTTTGAGGTGCGGTTCATCATTTCAATGTTTTTTTGTGTAATTTGAGGCCTCGAATCGGTCCATGTTATATTTTGAGACTTCTTGGTATATTCGAATGGGGTCCCGAGGCTCGGGTGAGTTTCAAATATGGTTCGGATCATTTTGGCTATGCTGGTTTGGCAGGGACCTGGTGTGACCACACCTGCGGAAGCCTTGGGCGCAGGTTCGCAGCCGCAGAAGTGGCACTTGTAGCACAGAAGCATTAATTGGAGCTAGGGGCAGGAGTTTGCAAATGTGGAGATTTCATCACATCTGCGAAGGCACAGATGCGGTAGCTTTGGCGCAAAAGCAGGATAGGCGCAGATGTGGAGATTTTCCTCGCATCTACGATGTCGCAGAACTGAGTATATTCAGCAAGTGCGAGAGGTTTGGGATCAGTGATTTTCGCAGAAGCAATGGTTGGGGCCACACATGCGGGAATTTTGTTGCAGGTGCAACTTACTTGAAGAGACTCACTATATATTGAGGTTTTGGTTCTTTTGTCGCAATTTGAGATTTGGAGCTCGATTTTGGGCGATTTTGAAGAGGATTTTCACACATGGATTGGGGTCAGTATTTTTTACTCGGTTTTGATTATATTTCATGAATCTAACTTCGATTTTGGCGTTTGGATGATTAATTTTAAAGAAAAATTTGGGGGTTTTTGACTAATCATCCTAAAGTGAATTTTGGAGTTTTGAAAATCGATTCGGAGTTAGATTTGATTGAAATTAGTATGGTTAGACTCGTGATTGATTGAGTTTTTGGAATTTACGAGTGTTGTCAGGTTATGAGGTACGTGCCCAGGTGTGACTTTTTGGTTGACTTTGAGTTATTGATTAAAGATCCGACCATTATCATTTGGGTTTGTTTCCTTTGACATTATTTGATATGTTTGAGTTGGTTTTGTCTACTTTTGAGCCGTTCGGAGGTTGTTACGCGCGGAATGGCATTTGTAGAATGTTGTTTGGCTTGCTCTATATTTGTTTTGGCTCGTTTGATGTAGGTATCTTATCTAAACTTGGTTGAGGCACTAGTTGCTTGTATTATTTGTGATAGCTACGTACTATGGGTGGGAATAAGTATTGGGCTTGACTCCCATATCCCATCACTGCGGTATTTATCCATGCCCGGGGTAGTGCTTAGGCTATGATATGCCTAGAACTGACTCTTATGCTTTAAGCATATGATGTTTCTCGTATTTGTAATATTATTGTGAACTATTTGAACCATGTTTGAGGTTACGAAGAGGCTAATTCCCTGAATAAACTTGGAAATTTTACTTTGTAATGGAATTATCTATTTGAGTTATGATAGCACACTTTGCACGTGCATACACTTTAGCATGTCACTTATACCTGTCCATGAGTATGAAATCTGATATTCGTTGATCACATACATGTATTATTGTATATGTGCTTCTGTTTGATATGATTTGGACAGGATGTCTGTGACCACGCTAGGCAGATTGTGTTGTTATGCTTGTGACCATGTCGGGCGGATTGTATTGTTATGCCTGTGACCACGCAGGGCGATTTGTGCTATTATGCTTGTGACCACGCTGGAGAGATTGTGTTATTATGCCTGTGACCATGCCCGGCGGATTGTGTTGTTATGTCTATGACCACGCCAGGCGGATTGTGTTATTATTCCTGTGACCATGCCAGGCGCATTGTGATGTTGAGCCTTTGACAACACCGGGCATATTGTGATGTTGAGCCCGTGACCACACTGGCGAATTGTGAGTATCGGTATGTGAGTTGTCCGTGCAAATCCAAATACTAATGTTATGGCACGTGAGTTGTCTATGCAGCACGTGAGTTGTCCGTGCATTTGATTTGAGCTTGAGACAAGGTCGGGCGTTTATGATATTGAGCTTGTGACCACGCCTGGCTGGTAGCACGATCAATTAGCCGTGCTTGCGTGTGGATATAGATCCATCCCTATAGGGGCACCCTCTCATATTTTTCTCTTGATGGTGTACATGTGGATTGTGCAAAAACGATTGGTTTCTAGTGGATGTGATCTTTGGGCGAGCTGGTTACTATTATAGGATCTGGTTGCATGCTGCAATAGGCCTTATTGGCTTATTGTTATTTAGATCGAGTTGCGCCCCGCAACTGACTGATATGTGGTTATTATGTTTCATCATTACTTTAAATTTCCTTGACTATTTAACATGATTTACTTGCATATCTTTCTTATATGTTAGATTATTGACTGAGTTGAACACTTTAAAAGAAAGAATTGTGAACATTAAAGTGGTTTTACTTGAGATTTCCCGATTTGATCACATATATGTTCTATACTTGTTGAAATTATGAACTGTACGGGTGTTAGTGAGTATCATTTATAGTTCTTGCTTTTTTTACCTCGCCGAGGCTAGTTAGGATACTTATTGAGTACATGGGGTCGGTTGTACTCATACTAAACTTCTGCACCCTACATGCAAATTTTGGAGCTCATGTTGCTATGAATGATGGGAGCTGGCATTGTAGATTTACCACATTCTGGATTTTGCTTCCACTAGTTCTTGGAAGTTCTAGATTTGAGATTCTGTTCACGTACATTTTAGATAGATATTTTGTCATTTCTTAAGAAGTTGTATAAAGATTCATTTATTTCACTTTTGACTCTTAATTTTATTATTAAATTGTGTTTAATGTTATTTGGCTTACTTATTGGTTGGATTAGGTGCCATCACGACTAGTTGGATTTTGGTCGGGACAATTTGGTATCAGAGCTCTAGGTTCATAGGTTCTACGAGTCATGAGCAAGTGTCTAGTAGAGTCTTTCAGATCGGTATGACGACGTCCATACCTATCTTTGAAAGGCTACAAGGCATCTAGGATAAAACTTCCCATCTTTCATTCTTTATCATGCGACATTGATTCAGCTTGAAGCATATCTATTTGAATTCCTTTCACTTATTCGTGTGTTGTGTTGAGCGCTCGATATCAGCTGCGCATCAACAACTTTCGATTCCATGGACGAGGTGCGAGATGCACACTTGGTGCAGTGGTTTTGGGCCAACCTAGAGGACTTAAGGTCGATTTTTAACTATAGCTAGAGGCTCGGTGGTTTCAGTTGTGTGAGTATGTGCCTTTGGATTTCTATGTCTGGTAGTGTTCCTATGAGTGGGGCTTATGGCTTGGTGAGTGGTTGGTTAGTCATATAATGAGCGTGATGTGATTGTTGAATGTGTTCAGATGGCTTGGATGTGAGGATAATAGTTTGCTTGGGATGTGAAGAGGACCAGTGGGTGCTTGATTTCTATCTTGATATGTTATATGGCTATGCGTTGTGGGAATGTTGAGAGATCTTTCATATGTACATTTGTGGGATGAGGTAGATTCTTATGTCTTTTTGACAAGTTTATACGCAGGAAGATTAAGTAATCACAGAGTTGTGGTGACCATGGTAGAGCATAGAGAAATGCCAATTTGAGGCTAAGAAGGTGGGTTATCATCTATGGGACATTCTGAGGATGATGTTATGTGAAGAGCTTTCTTTCTATCATTGGGTTATATGTGTTGCAACTTGAGTTTGGATCATTTGAGGAAGTTGTCTTGATTGTCATGAGGATGAATGTGAGCTTATCGGATGAGTTGAATTATTATATGATTAGTGATAGATGAGTTCATGAAGGATTTAGCTAAATTTCGGTGTGAGATCGTGGTATTTGTGTAGCAATGCTATTGTGGATTATCAGATGTTTTGTTCTATCGCTTCGTGCCAAGTGGGGAAGCCTGCTATCGATGACGAGGTTGCATAGTTATGTGTTGTATTGGTTTCTGTCTGAGGTATATTTGTGAATCAGTTATCACTTGCAAAGGTTCAGATCGAGGATGAATCGAGTACGGGGATTTCTGGATACGGGAGATATTACACTGTGCAAGTATATGGAAATCATAGAATTCTTTGAGTTTGTTTTTTGGGTGTTGGTGTGATGATGGAGCACAGGTCGTTCGGCTTGTTTGGACGGTGCATTGAGATTAGAATATGGTGAATGGCTCTCGAGAAAGTCCTAATGGGTTCAAGGTTCATATGTGGTGTTTGAGGTATTTGGAAATCTGTAAAAGGCTAAGATCAGATATTTGCATTGAGTAGTGTTGGGGTTGGGGTTACATCTGTATCATTAGAGGTTCTACATTTTATTATCAGAAAGGAAAAGGAAACAAGATTTGATTCACATAAGGTCTATTCAGAGAGGGCACTTTGGTTGCGGTACTATTGGATGTTAAAGAGGGAATACAAAGGATTATGGGCTTATGATGACATGGTTTCATGCTAGGATCTCTTGTAGCGAGCATTGGTTGGGGATTGTGGTATTTTGGAAAGGAGAGGTGCTAACTTAAAGGCAATTTGGAAGGAACTCGGAGAAATATGATAGCTTGGTGGTAGATCGGACCAGCATGGTAATGGGTATAATCGGTTCTTTTGGTTCTAATGATGTGGTTAGTCTCTACAGGTGTTACATGGCAATACTCTTGGGTTTGGCTACCTACGTGAGTTGGTCGAGTTAGAGAGATTCAGTTCTGATGTCTTGATTATGTGCATATGGGTTTCGTAGGGTTGTCGATGATTTTTGCTACAGTTCGAGATGTATATTTTCTACCAGCATGAGGAGTATTTTGCATATTGTGATTTTCTCCTTGATGGGATCAAGTGGAAGGTTTGTGACTAATCAAGTGTGTATTTTATTTATGATTCAGAATTGATAATGGGGTTCTCGTGTTTTCATATGATGGCATGATAGATGCGGTGCATCGTGTGGAATTAAGGATTGCATGTACTAGGTTGCAGTTCAGTTTTGAAGGGAAGGTCATGAATTTTAGATAGTATGTACGGTTTTAGCTGTTTAGATGAATGCTAGCGCTACTTGGTATTTCCTAAGAAGGCGCGTATTTCAGAAGGCGTACTGTATTTGACTTGAGGATGTTTCACTAGTATTACGGTACTGGCCTGGTTGATTGACAGTTGATATTTAGTTTTGATATGTGGCACGGGAGAATTATAGAAGTATTTCTCGTGAGATGATTGTGTATGAGAGATGTGTTAGTCATTCGAGTGGTGGAGTTGGGATCGTCTATGATGATTCATGTGTCCTATGGATTTGGGGACTAGGAGTTCTCAGAAGCAGATTGTTTTGTGGTTGCGGACATTGAAGATGTGACCAAAGTTAGCCAAATGGTAGTACGTGTTATGTTTAGGTTATTGTGAACTTTTGGAAGGTTATTTACCCATTTGGGGATGACAATAGTTGATTTGAGGTCCCATGGATAGGCCCAATGAGGATGTGTATTCTACACCGGGTAGGATTTGCTGACTTAGCACTGTTATTGTTGAGGGGTGTGTCATTTGGTTAGGGTTAAGCTTTTTTGTGTTCCGGTATGTTTTATGTGTTACACTTCTATGCTACAATGGGTGCATATCCATCATTTGAGTCTCCAACAATTATTCCAATAATTACATATCCGATTTGTGATCTATTAGTTATTTGCACACATGATGCGATTTTGTTTGGGCCTTGTAGCGGAACTCGAGCAAAATGGTATTGGGATGTCAAATAGTTGATTACACCTTGGCTATGGTCTTTCCTGTTGGTGGTATATTGTGCTAGCCGTTTCTTCATAGTTGTGGTCATGCCCTTCATGTGTTTGTTGTTGATTTGCGTAGGGTTGTGGATTTTGAGCATTATGGCTCGAGGTATTTCATGTGGACAGGTGTTTGGATTTGGTCACCTACTACGGCAGAGTTATGTTAGGAAATGATCCTTTGTGCGAGGTTCGTGTGTTTTAGTTCTAGTATATGTGATGGGTTCGTAGCATTGTGCTTGTGGTGGTATCTATTGAGCTTGTGGGGTGATTCTCTCATTTGATTATCTTTCCATTATAGGGAGCATTTAAGTTGTCGCTTGTTTGGTGCTTGGATTGCACGGTATGTGGCTTGAGGTGGTATTGGTGTGGCGTGTCAGTAGAGTAACTATATTTGATGGAATGAGGTTATTGGACCTGGAATGAGTACTATCATATTTGATTATGTTACATTTGCAAGGATAATGTTACTGATCTACATAGAATTTGATATGGTTCTTGTCGGACGAGAGAGCTTCGTGACTGGTTGACTTGATGAGTGGTTATGAGTTTCTGTGTTTCATTCACCATTTGGCAGTGTACGAAGGTTTGTGACGGAGTTTTAGTTGATATGAGGTTTGTTACCTGTACCAGGTTTATTTCTGGGAAGCTATTGTGGTCAGAAGTTATTGCTGTGAGTATCTGAGTTATGTGGTATATCATGTGATTACATCTTGGGTTATAGTTATGGCTTGGTACAACTTGTTCATACTTATGGAATGCATGGATGTGAGAGTTGAGTCTTATATTGAATTTCGGATGTTTGAAATTAGGTTCCAAGGTTTATGGAGTAAGGTTGAACGTAGGATATCCCGTCATATTGAGTTGACAGACTTATATGGATTGGGGTGACATGGGATTACCCCGTGTGTATGCATGGTAAGGTTTCATAATGATTTGATTGCTTTGAAATGACTCTTAGCACGTTCGAGGACAAACACATGTTTAAGTGTGGGAGAATGTAATGACCCAACAAGTCGTTTTGAGAATTTGCATTCCGTTCAGCTGCTTGAAGTCTTGAGTAGCTTCGTATGATATATTAAGACTTGTGTGAATCATCAGTTTTGGTTTTCTGCTGATTCAGGATTGATTTGAAAGAATGATTCTCAACTAGGAAGCTTTAAGTTGGAAGAGTTGACCAAATTTGACTTTTGTATATTTGGCCTTCGATCGGAGTTTTGATGGTTCCATTAGGTCTGGATAGTGATATTTGACTTGGGCATATGCACGGATTTGCATTTGGATATTTGTAGAAGGTTTCAGCACTAATTGGCGAAGGTTGGAAATTTGAAGGTTTGGAATGTTCATAAGATTGACCAAGAGTTGACTTTCATGATGTTGGGTTAGAATTGTTGTTCTGGGAGTTGGAATAGGTTTGTTATGTAATTTGCTACTTGTGTGCAAAATTTGAAGTCATTCCAGGTTAATTTGATATGAATCGGCGCGAGTTTGGAAATTGGAAGTTCAAAAGTTCTTCAGGTTTGATTTGAGGTGCGATTCATCATTTGTGACGACCCGACCAGTCGTCTCATGAGTTACCGTTTCACCCCATTTCTGCTTCATTATGCTTCGTTATCTGTGTTTTATGTGATCGAGTTGAGTAGTTTGCGTTCGGAGTAGATTTGGTAAGAAATGAGACACCTAGTCTCTTTTAAGAAGGTTTACGTTGAAAAAGTCAACCAGATGTTCACTTATGAGTTAGAGGGCTTGGATGTGAGTTCCGATGGTTTGGTTAGTTTCCGGAGGTGGTTTATGACTTAGGAATGTGATCAGAATTGGTTTTGGAGGTCCAGTGTAGAATTAGGCTTGAATTGGTGGAGTTAGTATTTTGGCGATTTCCGGTTGTTCGGCGAGATTTTGATCCGAGGGTCGGAATGGAATTCTGAGAGTTGCTATTGCTTCGTATGGGGATTTCGGACTTAGGTGTATGTCCGGCTTTGAAATTGGAAGTCTGTAGGACAAATCAACGCATTTTGGCGAATGTTGAAAAATGGAAGATTTTTGGAAAGTTTAACCGAGGAGTTGACTTTTTGATATCGGGGTCGGAATCCAGTTCTGAAAATCTTCATAGGTCCGTTATGTCATTTATGACTTGTGTGCAAAATTTGAGGTCAATCGGACTCGATTTGATACGTTTCGGCATCGAATGTAGAAGTTGGAATTTATTAGTTTCATTAGGCTTGAATTGGGGTATCATTCGTGTTTTTAGCATCGTTGGATATGATTTGAGGCCTCGACTAAGTCCGTAATATGTTTTAGGACTTGTTGGTATATCCACTACACGGTCCCGAATGACTCAGGTGCGTTTCGGAGTAGTTTCGGACCATTTCTATCCTTTTTTTTTTTTTACTGCTGATGCATCGCAGAAATTTCTGCTGCATAGAGCTTATTTTGGGAGCTTATATCTCGCAATCTATAAGGAATTTGGAAATTATCAAAATATGAGAGTTGTATCCCTTTGCGTCTAGTTTCAGGAAATATAAACCATTCATCATTTGGACATATATAGAGAAAGTTAACAGATTAACCGAAGCCTAGTACTGCTGTTGTTTTCCAGGCAGTGTGCATAGCAGAAATTTCTGCTGCACAAGGCCGAATTTGGAAACTTATATCTCGTAATCTGTAAGGAATTTGGAGATGGTCCAAAAATGAAAGTTGTAGCCCTTTGAATCTAGCTTCCCGAAATTTAAACCGTTTATCATTTGGACATTTGTATCAAAAGTTACGATAGATTAACCAAAGCTTGGTACTGCTGTTGTTTTGCAGGCAGTGTGCATAGCAGAAATTTCTGCTGCACAGGACCTACTTTGGAAGCTTATATCTTGCAGTATATAAGGAATTGTGAGATAATCAAAACATGAAAGTTGTAGCCCTTTGAACCTAGTTTCCAGAAAGATAAACCATTTATCATTTGGATATTTGTAGAGAAAGTTATGATCAATTTACCGAAGACTAGTACTGCACTTTTCGTCCTGGAAATAGGAGCCAAGTCGCATTTCGCACATGCGACTTGCGTAGACAGAATATTTTTAAGCCTTCTTGTCCGCAATTTTGGGTATATTTTCACCCATAGTTGCTCATTTTTGGAGGTTCTTGAAGGAAATTAACGAGGGATTAAAGGAGAATCGATTGGAGGTAAGAATTTCGGACCTAAAACTCGTTTATATTGTAAAATCCACCTAGAAAATCATTGAAGTCTTGCTAAAAATGGAAGAAATAGGGCTTGGGATTTTTAAATTTAATTGGGTATTTGGAGGACCATTTGGGGTCTGATTTGAGAACTTTTGATATGTATGAACTCGTTGGGAGATAAGGAACCCGTTGATGTGAAAATTTCTGAGCTTCGAGAAGTGGGCCTGGGCTCGAGTTTTGCTAATTTCGGAATTTTTGGTATTTTTTGATTGTTTTTGCTTGGGCTTTGTCCCCTCAGCATATTGTGACATATTCGTTCTGATTTTGGATAGATTTGACGCGCGTGGAGGCCAATTCGAGGGGCAAAGGCGTCGCGGGCTAGGGATTTGGCCGGTTCGAGGTGAGTAGTGATTGTAAATGATGTTCTGAGTGTTTGAAACCCCGGATTATACATCGTAGTGCTATATTGAGGTGAGACACGCGCTCGATGATGAGCGTGCGATCGTTTACTTCTGGGGATTATGACTTGGTCCGTCCCAATTGATGATTTTTGCCGCGTATTTGACTGAAAATTATTTGTTATCATCATGATTTGGGCTTCGTGCCAAATTTGGGTTTCGTGCCAATTATTTGAACCCTTCGGAGATTTTTATCACTGTTTCCTCACTACTTTGACTTATTACTTGAACTGAGTCATGCTGTTTTCCATTGTTTTATAACTCAGCCACTTTTATTCAGTTTTGATACTTAAATAATATTTTAATGATATTTTTGGGCTGAGAACTACTGTTTTACTATGCCCGAGGGGCTTGTGATTATTTTCTGACTGAGTGCGGCCGAGGGCCAGATGTGAGGATATACTAAGTGATATGAGGCCGAGGGCCTGAGATACTTTATATAAGCCATAAGGTAGCTTGACTGATATGAGGTCGAGGGCCTAGATTTGATGGCTTGATATTGCGCTTGGGCCGTAAGGGGCCCCTCCCGGAGTCTGTACACCCCCAGTGAGCGCGGGTACCCATTGTGATGAGAGATATAACTCGAGGGGCTGATATTATACTAGGTGATAGCCCGAGGGGCTGAACTGTTCCATGTGATAGCCCAAGGGGATGGTATTGTTCTGAGATTTGAGCCCGAGGGGTTGGTACTGTTCTGCGATATTGCCCGAGGGGCGGAATTGTTGATAAGAAGATTTTACTTGATTTCTCATAGATTTACTGTTTTCAAATGATGTTTTATTGCTTCCTTATATAATGCTTTGTGCTTTACGTGTTTTCCTACTTTCAATTGTTATTTATATTTATTACTCACTGGGTCGGAGTACTCACATTACTTCCTGCACCATGTGTGCAGATTCAGGCGTTGTTGGTTCCACTCCAGAGTGCTGATTCCTCCTGTCCAGCGGTGATTCAGAGACTACGAGGTAGCTGTTGGTGTCCACAGCCCCGTATCTCCCTTATCTTATTGTTTCTATATTCTTCCACAGTTGTGCCAGATATCGTATTTAGTAGACTTGTATCAGAATCCATAGTTGCTCATGACTTGTGACACCCCGGTTTGGGCGGTGTCGGGATGGTTTCTATTATGGTTAGCTATATTTCCGCGAATTAATGCTATTAAATCATGCTTATATTATTTTCATGTTAACTAACTGCTTAAAATGAGATTTTAGTTAAATTGGCTGGCCTTGTCTTCACGAGAGGAGCCATCATGATCGGGTTCGGGGTTAGGGTCGTGACATTATTTCAGTAGCGTTATGTGTAATTGAGGCCTCGAGTAGGTCTGTTTTATGATTTGGGACTTTTTGGTATATCCGAATGAGATCTCGAAGGGCTCGGGTGAGTTTCAGACGTGGTTCAGATTGTTTTGGATCATTTTGGCTATGCTGGTTTGGCAGGGATCTGGTGTGACCAAACTTGTGAAGCATAGGGCCCAGGTGCGGCGCCGCATAAGCAGTACTTGTAGCATAGAACCGCAAATTGGAGCTGGTGGCAGGATTTCGTAAAGAGGAGATTTTATCGCATCCGCGTCTTCACAAATGCGGCAACTTTGGCGCAGAAGAGGGATGGGCGCAGATGCAGAGCTTTTCCTCGCACCTATGATGTTGCAGAAGTGGAGTAAATTCCCCAGGAACGAGAGGATGCGGGATCAGTGATTTTTGCATAAGCGAAGATTGGAGCCGCACATGCAGTTTCACATGAGCGGGAATTTTATCGCAGGTGCGACTTACCTGGGCAGACTCACTATATATCGAGGTTTTGGTTATTTTTATCACAATTTCAGATTTGGAGCTCGATTTTATGTTATTATAGAGAGGATTTTCACCACATGGATACGGGCAAGTATTTTTGACTCGATTTTGATTATATTTCACGAATCTACATTCAATTTTGGCATTTTGGATTTTGAATTTTAAAGAGAAATGGGGATTTTTGACTAAACTTTCCTGAAGTAAGTTTTTTGAGTTTTGAACATCGATTCGGAGTTGAATTTGAGTTTATATTAGTATAGTTGGACTCGTAATTGAATGTGTTTTCAAAATTTATGAGATTTTCGAGTTTCGAGGTGTAAGCCCGGGTTTGACTTTTTGGTTGACTTTGAGTTATTGATAAAAGATTCAACCTTTATTATTTGGGTTGGTGTTCTTTCGCATTATTTGATGTGTTTGACTTTCTTTTTGCTAGTTTTGAGCCATTCGGAGGTTGTTACATGCGGGATGGCATTTCTATAGTGTTGTTTGGCTTGCTCGGTATTTTTTTGGCTCGTTTGAGGTAAGTATCTTTTGTACAATTGGTTCATGCACTAGTTGCCTGAATTATTTGTGATAGCTACATGCTATGGGTGCGCATATGTGTGGGGTTTGAGCCCATGTGCGAGTACTGGGGTATTTATCCATGCTCGGGGTAGTGCTTAGGCTATGATATGCCTAAAATTGACTGTTAAGCTTAAAGCTATAATGTTTCTCGTATTTGTTACATTGTTATGAACTGTTTGAACTATGTTTGAGGTCAAGAAGAAGCTAATTCCCTGAATAAACTTGGAAATTGTTACTTTTGTGATGAAATTAGCGATTTGAGTTATGATAGCACACATTGCACATGCATACACTTTAGCATGTCACTTATACCAGTCCAGAAGAGTGAGATCTAATATTCGTTGATCACATACATGTATTCTTGTATATTTGCTTCTGTGTGATATGATTTTGACTGAATGCATGTGACCGCGTCGGGCGGATTGTGTTGCTATGCCTGTGACCACGTTGGATGGTTTGTGTTATCATGCCTGTGACCATGCCGGGCGGATTGTGTTGTTGTGCCCGTGACCAAGCCGAGCGGATTATGTTGTTATGCATGTGACCACGCCGAGCGAATTATATTGTTATGCCTGTGACCATACCCGGCGGATTGTGATGTTGAGCCTGTGACCACGCCGAGCGGATTGTGAGTATCGGCATGTGAGTTTCCCGTGCAGATGCAGGTACTGATACTGTGGCACGTGAGTTGTCCAAGCAGCACGTCAGTTGTCCGTGAGGTTGATATTGAGCTTGTGTCCGGCCAGGCAATTTATGATATCGAGACTATAACCAGGATTGGCTGGTAGCACGTTGAATTGGTCGTGCTTACGTGTGGATATGCATCCATTCTCCTAGGGTCACGTGCTCATGTTTCTCTCTTGATTGTGTACACGCGTATTGTGAGAAACCGACGGGTTTCTGGTTGATGTGAGCTCTAGGAAAGCTAGTTACTGTTATTGGATCAGGTTGCACGCCGCAACAGACCTTATTGACTTACAGTTATTTGAAACGGGTTTCACGCCGCAACGGACTGATATATGGTTAATGCATTTCACCATTACTTGCAATTTCTTTGGTTGTTTACCTGATTTACTTTCATATCTTTCTTATATGCTGGATTGTTAACTGAGCAGAACACATTAAAACAAAGAATTATGAGCATTAAAGTGGTTTTACCTGGGATTTCTTGATTTTATCACATATCTGTTCCATACTTGTTGAAATTATGAATGTACGGGAATTAGTGAGTATTATATATAGTTCTTGCTTCTTTTACCTCGCGTTGTTAGTTAGGATACTTATTGAGTGCATGGGGTGGGTTGTACTCATACTACACTTCTGCACCTTGCATACAAATTTTGGACCTGATATTGCTGTGAATGGCGGGAGCTGTCATTGAAGATGTACTGTGTTCCAGATTATGCTACCACTAGTTCTTGGTAGTTAACGATTTGAGATTCTGCTCATGTACTCAAACATATGTGATATCATTTCTCATTTCAGTTTGTAAATCTAAGTCTTAGTGGCTCATTACTTGTACTACCAGTCCTTGGGGAGTTATATAAAGATTCAGTTATTTCACTTTTGACTCTTAATTTTATTATTAAATTGTGTTTACTATTATTTGGCTTACCTACCGGGCTGGGTTAGGTGCCATCACAACTAGTTAGATTTTGGGTTGTGACATAATTTGCATATAAGGATGTCAAGTAATAGTGAACATTTATAAGAATTTTTTTAAGTGAGTCAATAATATGAATGCATACTCAAACCGGTACAAGATCCATGTACTCGATACATCGTCCTTGTATCAACATAAACTAATACAACATCCATGTATCAACCGGTACAAAATCCATGCACCAACCATGCTCACCCGGTCTAAACTAACATGGGTTATCACCTGATCTCGGGGGGACAGATCCAAATCCAAGCACAATGTGCCATAACTATATCCCATTCGCACGCTTTGCCTTTCGTGCAAAAATCCACATTTCAAATTCGGTGTGGTTGCACCCTGTTTTGCGCGAGTCGAAACAAGATTCATGTAGTGGTTTTCCTATTGATGATAAAAGAGAGTCGTCACCTAATATTTAAAGATATACTAGGGCACCTGTTTAATGGTTAGGATCATTATCTTTTTAGTCCGCTAACCAGTGGGATTTTGGATAAGGGTTCTTGTTCTTCTAAGAGGAAGGTGTTAGGCACCCCCTAGAATCTACCTAAGATAGCTCCATAGGACTTAAACAAGTTTCAGAGAATTAAATGTCTATATTCTACTTAGTTAGTACTTGAAAGGGTATAGCTTACTGTATGTCATGCTTAAAACTTATCAGTTTGAAAGGAAGGTAATATATGTACTTTGAAAAAAGAGAGTATAGGTTTTAAAAAAGTCCTTTGAAAGATGTCTACATAATTGAAAGACTTTTGGAAGTGTATCTATAATGTCTAAATTTGTAAACTTGTAAACATGGCTTAGTTTTAAAATATTTTTTTACCTCTGAGGTAAAATGGCTATTTCTGTAACTATAGTAAAGTAAGGCTATTTGAAGAAGGAGGCTTTACATATACCTTAGATTGATTTCAAATCTTGTACCCAAGTTTAGAAGAAAATCATTTGAAGTATCTTAGAATGCAACTGTATTTCGTTTTGGTTTTGTACAAAACTTGGTCTTGAAATCATTTGCCCGGTTTTAGCTTTTAAGAAAAGGATTGTAAGCTTTTGAATCTGTTCTGAACTTCAAGAATTCCATGAAAACGATTCGTACATGTGGAAGTGCATAACTTATGTAAGAGAGCAATTTCTTTTAGTTTTACCTATGGTTTCTAACTTGCCTAGGTTTCTAAAGTAATTAAAAGGCAATAAAACAAAGTATTCTCTCAATAATTGTCAGTGTTATATACACATATAGGCAACAACAAATTATGTAAAATAATAAAGGGAAGGAATTGGACTCGTGGTTTTGGGCCCGAAGAAATGTTTGGCTCAGCATACAATGAACAACGGCAGCTACTTCAGTGACTCCAAATTTAGGCTAAGGATCTCGGCTCCATTTTCTTTTTAAAACTTGGCAGACCCAACTCAGACTCATGCAAAAAGGAAAGAGAAGGTCATTATATACATGGCCCGATCCAACATTTAAACACAAGTACTATTAATATAGGCCCAAGATTAACCTGTAACAATTATCAATAGTTAAGAATGCAAATTGATGTGAAGTCACACAGAGTAAGGAAATTTGCAGTGAAAGCATTTGTTTCTATTTAACACTAAACCTAAAGATATTAGCAAATGTCAATAGATTAAGTGCTTAGGATAAATTCCATTTATTAAAAAGATACCCTTTGGGTCCCTGGCACTTCAAAGTTCCCAAGAGCCTCAAAGACCCCCAGCAGTGCTTGTGTCAGGAAGAGTATCTCAACCAAAAACTAAATTCTACTCCCAAATACCGCTAACTACTCACACTTGTTCTTCCTTATAGCTTAGAGTGCTAATGAGGCATTCAATGTAAACCCCAATATCACAGTGGTGACTACACACAAGGAATGATATATTCGTGTCCAGAACACTGTAGGTAACATCAAAGATATCATGGTTTGCAAACAAGCATGCAATACATTGTCATATGCTTCAAAAGTCTTAATAGTACTAAAGGAAGTCAGTTGCAGGCACATGTAAGGGAAAAGAGCATTGGCAGAACACCTTGCAAACCTAAATAGCTATATCACAAAAATTATGAATAGTTGGGGGGGGGGGGGCGTACATAGTTCAAGAATTTCCAGCCAAGATTTCATTATCCTAACAACCTATGTTTTAGAATGTATCCCTTGACTAAGTCTCAGACTTCTATTAATTGCTCTTATTAACATCTTCAATTGGAATCCTTAAGGGGTGTTAACAGGGATGTAGGTAAACAGATCACTCATGGAATGAGAGGTAGGCAGTGTTATTTAAGAACCTGATAGTACAAAATACTCAAGAGAAAGAAAGAGCATACATAGGATATTTCAATAGGATTACAACATCATAAACTTGGTTGAGTCAAACCAATAGTGTTACTATGTACAAGTTTCAGGGAAAGACATTGAAAAGAATGGCGTTAGAAGTTTGTTATATAGGTTAGGTGCAAGACTTAGTCATAATAGAACTCAATCTAACATTTCAGCACAATAGATGAATTTAAACACTACATATGTATCTTAATCAATCTCTATAACTTAATGGAGTAGCTTCAGGGTACACAAAGAGCAAGTACAGGGATCAAATTAGTTCAGGGTGTGTTTACAGGGTAAGATTAAGACATGATTACAAAACCATGAGGTTTAATAGAATCATAGAAGCATGTTAGAAAGAAATCATTTAAAAAATTGAGTGCGATATACCTAAACTAGGAGTGACAACTCTGTATTTATTCTTAAAGATTCATATTCATTTAAGCTAGTCCATCATAATGAAGCTTAGCAATACCTAATTTAACAGATGGTGTTCAACCATATTAGATGTAACTTCAGTCAGGTTTCTTGACATGGCTTAAGCTAAGTAGATAACTGCAATAAACACTTAAATATAGAGATTCATTAGAAACTCATTCCAGTTGCCTTAAGGCATTATCTCAGGCAATGAAACTCACGGATGTGATCAAACAATTATGGGAGCTGACAAAAGACTCTCACATTGATTTCTCTAGAGTCACAGAATCATAGAAGAATACATTAAGGACGAAAAGCAACTCAAGCATTTTAAACCACCACGCTTATGATAAAGAGACAACTCTATACTTAGGTGTTCATATCAATATTTATATTTTTTTATTAGAGAAATAAATTCAAGTATGTGTCAACAAATAACACTAAGGTAGAATCAATAAGGTGGATATGAAATCCATAACAGAACAGTCAAAACAAGTGTAAGGAATCATCAAAATTCTTTAGTCAATTAGAGAAGTTTGATCATACAAGTTGCTAGAGCAGTACTATAATCACACAATAAATGATTGGTAACTACTTGAATCATATAATTCCTGGGTATAACAGTTGATTATGAACGCATCATGAATAGAGGTAGCCAATTGTAAACCGACAACGAATCATTATAAGCTTAAACAACCAGCAAAGGGTAACAGAGTAGATATGGTTTCAACAATTAAAATAAAGCGAAAAAATTTCAAGTGCACTCACCTTCTTTTGAGCAGAAAACCAAACAAAAATATTTGTTAGCCGTTGAGAATCAGGAGCTCAAACTTCAACCAATGTGAAGGTCAGAATCTGAAAAGGAAATCAAAACTAATTAAGAACCCTAGCTTGATCTTTACTACTCGAGACTAAATTAATGTTTCTCTGTTTTGTTAGGCGATTTTCGTATGTAGCTTGTTCTTAGGTGAGAGCATTAAAGCCCCTATTTATAGTGACATTGAAATTCCTCTCGGGTTCAACAGAATTCAGACTGGTAGTCTAAGGTGACAGAAGGGTAGTGACGTGAGCATAATCAAGTGAAATCAGAGAAGAACATGAGGAAATCAGTTGGGATTATACCTGGGAAGAGGGAAGTTGACCGTTGAAGGAAAACTTATAGGAAAAAGCTTAGAAATCCATAGTCATTGCGTTTGACCTCTGAGTATAAAATCTTCATCATGAGACTCTGGAGAAGCTCCATGCACGCTTCGATTTAACATAGCATAAGAGATTCTGGAGATTTGATGTTTCCTTTGTATGATAGGGTTTTCGGATTTGGGGTGTTTGAACCTCAAAGACGAAATGGGCAATGATTCAGCGAGAATCGTGGGTAATGAAGACAAAGGGGATGTGTTCATGATTCCTGACCTTGCACTAATTTGTGCAAAGTTGTTTGACTGATGGGTCTGGTGTGTTGAGAGAAATGAGAGAGGAAGGGGAAAGGGGGCGACCGAGTCGTGTGGGAAATTATTGGAGTTGTGGGGATAGTAGGGGTTGCCTCTAGGTTAAGATAGGGAGATAGGATCTGGGCCGTTAGATATACTGATCAGCGACCCTGATAATTCGGGCGTTAAAGAATTTTAGTGGGGAATATTGGTGGCCGTTGGATTCTTGTAATCCAACGGCTGTGATTAAATCTAATGGGTGTTTAAGGTAAAGAGGAAACAGAGATAAATCGTGAGCCATTGATCTGATGAATGGACGACTTAGATTTTATGAAGAGGTGACGTGGCAAGTTTTGATTGGTCTAGGGAGAGTGACACAGATTGCCATAGTGGAAGAGAGGGATTTTGGACTGAGTCAGATTTTTCATTTGGGCTTGTTATTTGGGATGTTTTCAATTTAAAGAATAACCATTTTGTGATTAATTACCCAATTACAAATGTAGCTATTTGGTTTTTATCCGTTCAAAAAATTCATTTAATTAAATTTAAAAATTTCCAATAAAATTCAATGAGAATTATAATAATCAAATACACTACTAATTACTATAATTAATTAATTAATCACTAAATATCTTATTTTCCTATTTACTACACTAATTTTGGATTCATTTTTTTAATAATGGGCTATTTCACAAAAATTAAGGAATAAACTTGTTAAATTAACTATAAACCTATATGATGCATATAAAAAATTATTTAATAGTTTCAAAATAGTGAAGCTAACATGTTTATAATTATATAATTACTAAATTACTAATTAACATCAGTAATTACCTAAAATAAGTATTATTAATTTAGAAAATATCTTTAGCATATTTATTGAAAAATAATAAGTATAAATACATTAAATTTCAAGAGGAGGGTCAAAATTGGTCGTCAACAAGTGTCATTATTAAAAATGCATGCATATGCTCAAGAATTACAGAGAAAAGTTGCACAAGGACTTATTATAAATATTACAGATATGTGCTCATGAAGTCTCTATGTGAGTACAAACAATTTAAGCAATTCAACATATCAAGGATAAGGTCCAATGCCTTCGTAATTTGACATAAACCTCGGCATGATTTCCAAAATGAATAAGAGAGCAAACGTAGTCCCATAGGTCAAACAAATCATGAATCAAATGAGCACATAATCAAAACATGGCATACAAAATTGAAGTTCCACCCCGGTCATGATATAACTCAGTAAGTACATATATGCTCATCACACGTATATACAACACCCCCATATTACATGGTATCCCTTGTTGTTGATTTATTCTCATGCATTTAGACGTAGTACTAGCTCGTGTCATCTTTTTCATTGTTAGCTTAATTCATACACTAGAACCAGGAGTTTTCCATTTCATGGAGATACTTTCACTATTGAGTTTATCCTTAAAAAAATAATTGAAATTGAGGTTAACGAAAGTCACCAATCTATTTTAATTGAAGTTGTGTTGGGGGGGGGGGGTTCCCGGAGTGATATGGGTAGCTATCGAAGAGATATGGGTGGCAAATGTTCATTGTCCAAGCAGAGTGATAAGGGTGGCTATTATACAGAGCGATATGGGTGGCTATCAGAGAGATAAGAGTGGCTAACGATATTGTCACAGCAGAGCGATACGGGTGGCTATCGGAGAGATAAGGGTGGCAATGTCTGGAATGATGTGTGATGTCTATGGGATATTGTGTTGGTGATTTTCGATTGATGGTGTGTTTTTCCTTGTTTATGACCTACACCTTGCGTGACTTGTTTTGTTGCTTTGTTGAACTACTCGATGTCTTTCATATTATTTGTTGACTTGGTTGCAGCAGTATACTTGCACAAGCATACACTGTAACATGCCACTTGTACTAGCTCAAGAGTATGAAACTTGACATTTATTGATCATGCCCATGTGTTCTTGTATTATCTGTTTCCATGTTGATATTGAGCCTCTGACCATGTCGGGCATATTGTGATTGTGAGCCTGTGATCATGCCAGGCGGTTTATGATATTGGCATGTGATTTATCCGTGCGGTTGTGATTCGAGATGTGGGCACGAGGTACCGTGAGTATATGATGGTGGGTTGAGACCCATGACTTGTGACTATGAGATGAGGCATCATAGAGTGATTTCATTGTGAAACTTGTGAAAGAACGACTTGATTAATTGGTTGTCCTTTGTGTTCCTTATTTTGTTGAATGATATTTCATATCACTCATTGATTCTTGTTGTCATTTACTCATCTCTGCTTTCCATTATTTGCTTTATACTCCTATACTGCAGGTTATTTTGTCTAGTGAGTGTCTTTACTGTACCTCGTCACTACTCCACTAAGGTTAGTCTAGATACTTACTGGGTACCGACCATGGTGTACTCATACTACACTTCTGCACATTTTTGTGCGGATTTGATAATGGGTAGCTATGGTGGTCAAAGATGTTGTTATGGGCATATGTGTAATGTGTTACGTCGTGTGGTTGTATCTTGTGGGTGTATGCATAAGTAGTTGGAGCTGGTTGAGGTTGATACAGTGTGTTTATGTGGGAATCTGGTCGGGAAATGATCGGATGGTGAACAATATGGTTCTAAGGCATATCAGTATGGGTGGAAGGAAAAATCTTCAGTTGAGATGGTGTTGTCAGGCTTATGTGGATTGGGGAGTGACGTGGAATCACCGTGTATGTATATGATGAGTACATTCAGTGACTTGATGACTTCGGAATGGTTCTTGGAACGTTCGAGGATGAATGTTTGTTTAAGAGAGGGATAATGTAACGACCCGATCGGTCATTTTGAGAACTAGCATCCCGTTCGGTGGCTTAAGGTCTCGAGCAGCTTCGTATCAAGTATTATGACTTGCATGTGTGGTCGAGTTCGGTTTTCGGATGATTCGGGAATGGTTTAGAAGGATGATTCTTATTTTTAGAAGCTTAAGCGGTAAGAATTGACTAGAGTCTGACTTTTGTGTAGACGACTCCGGAATGGTGGTTTGATGATTCTAATAGCTCCGTTTGGTAATTTTGGACTTAGGCGTGTGTCCAAATTTGGATTTGGAGGTTCGTAGGTTATTTTGGATTTTGGATTCCGAGAGTTGCAATAGATCCATTATGTCATTTGGGACTTGTGTGCAAAATTTGAGTTCATTCCGAGTTAATTTCATATGTTTTGGTGTGAGTTGTAGAAGTTGAAAGTTCATAAGTTCATTAACTTTGATTTCAGGTGTGATTCGTAGTTTTCGTGTTATTTGATGTGATTTGAAGCCTCGAGCAGGTCCGTGTTATGTTTTGGGACTTGTTGGTATATTCGGATAGGGTCCCAAGGGGCTCGGGTGAACTTCGGGCACAGTTCAGATCATCTTTGGAGCATGTTGTTCATGCTGGTTTTTCTGAGATCTGGTGTGACCGCACCTGCGGAACTTTGGTCGCACGTGCAGTGTTGCAGGAGCGGCATAGCTGGCGCATAAGCCCATTTTGGCAGGCCAGGTAAGTCCGCAGATGCGGAGAATGGGTCGCATCTGCGGAAGCACAACAGCGAATTGTGAGGCGCAGGAGCGAATTATGAGGCGCAGAAGTAAAGGAGTCTTGCAAAAGTAGAAGGTTCATCCAGCCTGCAATGTCGCAGAAGCGAAGATGTTTTCTGCAGGTGTATTGGTCGGGCTTTCAGTGGTTTTTTGCAGAAGCGAGTTTTTGGTCGCAAAAGCAACGCCGCATAAGCGGCTAATATTTTGCAGATGCGAAAAGGTCGGGACAGAAGCATATATTAGAGGGTTTGATGATTTATTCACATTTCGAGTTGGGGAGCTCGGCTTTGGGCTATTTTGGAGGGGTTCTTCGTGTATTGGATTAGGGTAAGTGTTCTTATTCGGAATTGATTATATTTGTGATTCTATAATTATTTTATCATTAAATTAGTGAATTGAATGAAAGAAAATGGGAATTTTTGTAAGATCTTTCAAAAATGTAAAATGAAGATTTGAAGGACGATTTGATATCGACATTTAATAAGTTTGATATTGTTGGACTCGTATCGGGGTGAGTGTTCGGGTTTTGTGATTTTTGTCGGGTTTAGAGGAGAGGGCACGAGGTTGACTCTTTGGGTTGACTTATTAGTATTAATTAAAGATCGAAGCTTTATTTTCTAGAATTGTTTCCTTTGATATTAAGTTATTTTGGCTAGATTTGAGCCATCCGGAGGTTGTTTTACTCGAGAAGGTAGTATTAGAGTATCGGTTTAGCTTCTTTGAGGTTAGTATCTTGCCTAACTTTGTGTGGGGCAAATTAAACCTTAGGATTCGAGTCGTTTGTACTATTTGTGTCATGTGAAAGCGGTGTACGCAAGGTGTTGAGTACGTACTAGGGTTTATATGTGGAAATTGGACCGCTTCAGACTCTTATGCCTCTTTCATGTATTTATTTGAAATTCGTTAGCACATGTCGTATCGTTTATTCGTCGTGTATGCTATCACACGCTTTATTAAAGTTGTCATTATAAGTCAAATCCTTTACTTGTCGAGTTTGCTCTTATTTGCTTTATTTGAAGTTGTTACCACTTTTACCATTACGTGATTTCTTTTATTGTTGAGTTACTCTTCGCTGAGATTATTGTTACATGATATCCCTTGTTGCCCATTTATTCTCCCGCATTTAGACGTAGTACTAACTCGTGTCAGCTCTTTCATTGATAGCTTATTTCATACACTAGAATATGGAGTTTGCCATTTCATGGAGATACTTTTACTATTGAGTTTATCCTTAGACAATTAATTGGAATTGAGGTTAATGAAAGTCATTAATCTATTATAATAGAAATTGTGTTTAAAGGGGGGGGGGGCGTTGTTCCCTACTGAGTTACTTTTCCGTTCATTTGTTTTTGTAGATTCTATATAAGTTGTGTTGAGCTGTGGCCTATTTGTTGTGAAAATATTGATATCGTTGAATATTTGGAAAGGTTTTGGCCTATGGGAACTTGTGATTCGAGCTGATATGTTGTGTTCTTGCGACGATGACACATGCGAATTATTGTGTGGTTTGGTTGTTCTGCGGAGTATAAGGGTGGCATTTCACTGTTGTTGTTACGCGGACTATAAGGGTGGCATTTCACTGTTTTTGTTGTTATGCGGGGCATAAGGGTGGCATCTCACTGTTGTTGAATGTACGAAGTGGTACAGGTGGTAACTGTGTTATTGTCCGATAAGGGTGGCTACTATACAGAGTGATATGGGTGGCTATCAGAGAGATAAAGGTGGCAAATTTTCAATGTCCGGGCGGAGTGATAATGGTGGCTATTATATGGAAGAATACGGGTGGCTATCAGAGAGATAAGTGTGGCTAACAATATTGACATGGTGGAGCAATACGGGTGGCTATCAGAGAGATAAGGGTGGCAATTTCAGGGATGATGTGTGATGTCTTAGGGATATTATGTTGGTGTTTTTCGTGTGATGGTGTGCTTTTACTTGTGTATGACCTACACCTTGCGTGACTTGTTTTGCTGCTTCGTTGAACTACTTGATGTCTTTGATATTACTTGTTGACTTGGGATGCAGTAGTATACTCGCACAAGCATACAACATAGCATGCCACTTGTACTAGCTCAAGAGTATGAAACTTGATATTTATTGATCATGCCTATGTGTTCTTGTATTATCTGTTTCCATGTTGATATTGAGTCTGTGACCATGCTGGCCGGATTGTGATTGTGAGCCTGTGACCATGCCGGGCGGATTGTGATTGTGAGCATGTGACCATGCCAGGCGATTTAAGATATTGGCACGTGAGTTGTCCGTGTGATTGTGATTCAAGATGTGGTCACGAGGTGCCATGAGGGTGGGTTGAAACCCGTGACTTGTGACTATGAGATAAGGTATCATAGAGTGATTTCTTTGTGAAACTTGTGAAAGAACGGCTTGATTAATTGGTAGTCCTTTGTGTTCCTTATTTGGTTGAGCGATACTTCAGGGTGTTCACATTGCTTTGCTGTTTATATCACTTGTAGATTCTTGTTGTAATTTACCGATCTCTACTTTCCATTATTAGTTTTTTTCTACTATACCGCAAGTTAATTTGTCTAGTGAGTGTCTTGACGGTACGTCGTCACTACTCTACCGAGGTTAGTCTTAAAACTTACTGGGTACCAACCGTGGTGTACTCATACTGCACTTCTGCACATTTTTGTGCAGATCCAGGTACTTCGGAGTCTACTGATTGTTAGATAGCGAACCACATGTTTCTGTGGAGACTTCAAGGTATACCTGCCATCGTGTTCGCAGGCCTCGGAGTCACTTTCGGAAGTTATTTTTGTACAGTTTAATTCTATTCCGAAACAGTTGTACTTAGAGATTTTCTTTAGTAAACTCAGTAGAGCTTGTGACTTGTACTATATGTTTTGGGATTGTTGGCTTTATATAGAAAATTTCGTTTCATATTTAGTAGTTGTTCGTTCAATTTTACCATTAATTTAGTAAGCATTTTGCTTATCTAATCTTAAAGACTAGGTTCGATCATGACATCCTATAGAGGGAAATCGGGGCCATGACACGAACATGCATTCCAATATGAGTCCAAGTATACAATTTTATCCAAAACCAACTCCAAATCAGGGTTTAAATCCTAATTATTCTTTCCAAAAGTTTTTGCCAAAAAAAACTCTAAATTTCACTTTAAAATCCAAGCTTTAAGGTGTAGAAATCTATGGAAAATTATTTTATCAAGTCAAATCCAAGTCTAAATTGCTTTCCTCCAATGATGTAGTGAAATAGCTCCTCAAAATCTCCCACTCTCAAAGTCTAGGGCTCAAAATATGATAAAGTGGGTAAAAGTCCCGAAATTCTCAGTTAAGTAGTCTGCCTAGTCTATGCATCGCGATTGCGTGACCTACATCGCAATCGCGAAGGCAGAAAATGCTCAGGTAGAAACTCCACTTCGCGAATGCGAAGGAACCCAGCTAATGCGACCACTGCACCATCTAAGCCTATGCAAACGCGAACCCGCAATCGCGAAGGCAAACCTCATGCCTAACCACAAGCCATCACGAACGCGGATGCAAAGTAGCAAATTGTAGCCCTCTGCGAATGCAACCCTTTTCCTGCGAATGCAAAGGGTAAAGCTTCGCCTGCCAAAACCTCCACTCTGTGATCGCGATCTTGAAGAAGCCCCCCTGCACCAGAAACCATCAATTCAAAACATGCGAAAAATGGTCTGAAACTACCCCGAATTACATCCGAGCCTCCCGGGACCCAGCTCAATCATGCCAACACGTTCCAAAATATAATAAAACTCATCCAAATTTTTAGAATACAACGAATAACAATGAAACCAAGAATCGGTGATCTAAACACATGATGAGCATCACTTATGTTCATCAAATTCTAAACATCAAACTAAGTGTCTGATTCAAGCCTAACCAATTTGGAATGAACCCAAACTTTGCGCACAAGTCCCAAATGGAAAAATGAATCTATCCCGACTTTCGAAACTACTATCCAAATTCGATAACGTCAAAACCAACTTTCACTCAAACTTATGAACTGTCCATACCTCCAAATTGTCAACTTCCGGGAAATAGCACCAAAACTTCCTAGGAACCTCCAAATCCAATTCCGAACATATGCCTAAGTCCAAATCACCATACAAACCTACTGGAACCATCAAACACTATTCCGAGGTCATTTTCACTAAAGTCAAACCTTGGTAAACTCTTACAACTTAAGCTCCCAAAATGAGACTAAGTGTTTCAATTCATTCCCAAACCTTCTCGAAGCCAAACCAACCACCCCCTCCAGTCACAAAACCACAAACTCACACATGTGAAGCATCAAATAGGAGAACGAGGCTCAAACTAAAAATAACCGGCCGAATCGTTACAACAACATAGTTGGTCTAACGGCCACTCTATTGAATTTCATTTTAAGTCTTGGTTGCACGTTCTTGTCGTACATGACACTGGTTGCGGGCCTCCATTTCATCCATCCCTCTCTAATACGATGTGTGACAACATTGTCAGTTTTCCTATTACCTTGGATTATTGACCCTAGATACTTGAAACTTTATATCTTGGGGATGATTTGTGTATCAATCATCATGTCTATGTCCGCCTCAGTGGTACGTCACTAAAATTGCATTCAAATTATTCGATTTTGGTCGTGCTCAACCTGAAACCTTTACACTCTAGGGTCCGGCCCCAAACCTCCAGCCTAATAGTAGCTTTGCCACGTGTCTCATAAATCAATATTATGTTATTTACAAATAAAATATACTATAGGACATCCCCTTGGATATGCCTTCAATTCATCCACCACAAAGGAAAATAGAAACATGATAAAAGTTGATCCGTGGTGAAACCCCATCATGACTAGGAAGTGTTGCTAGTCTCCTCTCCCTTGTGACTTTATTGTATGCTTTGTATCCCTGCCTTTATCCTCTAGCTCTTCATACAAGTGTTCAAAAGCTGTCTTTTGTTACCGTAACCACTAACTTCAATTCCTTCTTTGTTGTCTTATACCTCTCCCTAATTTTCCTATTTTCTCCTCATTTATGAATTGGTTTATTTAGATTAGAGTGGAATTAGAGAAGGCTCATTTTTGAAACTCATGACTTGGGAAAAGATTCATGGTTATGGATAGGCAATCTCGCGTAGTTGAATGTCGTAACTAATTCATTTGTGATAGATTCAATACTATAGAATTATAGGATTAATATATTGTGTATAGACAGATAGTACTACGATAACATGCTATTCATATAAATGATCTGATCAACTAGCAACCATAGGTTCGTTGTCTCATTTATGACTTGTGTGCAAACTTGAGGTCAATCAGAGTCGACTTGATAAGTTTCGGCATCGATTATAGAAGTTAGAATTCATTAGTTTTCATTAGGCTTGAATTGGGTGCGATTTATGTTTTTGATGTTGTTTGATGTGATTTGAGGCCTCGACTAACTTTGTATCATGATTTGGGACTTTTTGTTATGTTTGGTTTAGGTCTAGCGGGCCTCAGGTGGATTTTGGATGGTTAACAAATTGAATTTGGCATGAGTGCTATGCTGAGGTGCTTCAGGTCTGGTGTCATCGCACCTGTAGAGGGATTGGCTGCATATGCAGAGCCACATAAGGGGTTAAGTTTGTGCAGCTGTGAAGAGGAGGAAGGCTACTAGGGGTCATAGGTGCGAAAGGATTTCTGTAGATACGGATGCATATCTACGCATGAGCGACCGCAAAAGCGGAATTGGGTAGGAAGCTTTGGAATCGCAGAAGCGAGGGGTGGTTCACAGATGCAGTCCCGCAGGTGTGAGGATGGGACAACAGGTGCACGAGGTCGGCTGTTTAGTGGGCTTCAGAGAAGCGTGGTTTTCAATGCAAAAGCATGAGCGCAAGTGCGAGCCCAGGCTTTGCAGGTGCGGAATGCCTGGCTAGTGTTTAAAATTTAAGGGTTTTGAGATTTTTATCATTTTTAGACTTTTCAAGCTCGGTTAGAGGTGATTTTTGAGAGGGGTTTCATGAGAATTCTTGATGTAAGCCACTTTTGATAATTTTTTATTCAATAATATTGATTACCCATTGAATTTTCACCTAGTTTATGTGTTTTTAAGATGGTATTTTGGGAGTTTTGGACTTGGGATTGGAGAGTAAGATTTGGGGATTTGAGTGACGATTTGGTAAATTTAGTATGGCTGGACTCAGGGTTCAATGAATGTTCGAATTTTGTAACTTTTGTTGGATTTCGAGACGTGGACCCGGGGTTGACTTTTCAGTTGACTTTTGACCATTGATTAAGAACTTAGTATTTTCATATGGAATTGTTTGCTATAGCTTGTGTTGATTGTATCGAGTTGTTTGTGGCTAGATTCGAGACGTTCGGAGGCTAATTTACGAGGCAAGGGCTTATTGGAGTAGATATTTGCACGGTCTGAAGTAAGTCACACTTCTAAACTTGGTTCTGACGGTATGAATCCTTGAATTGACGTGTTATGTGATCGCTGTTGAGGTGACACATGCTAGGTGACGAGCATGTGGGCCTACATCATAGAAATTGTGACTCGGTCAATTCCGTGGAACTGTCTAGTCATCTTATCTAAATATTATTATTGTACTCTATGTGTTAGAGGATTCGAGCTACGATTTATGTTAGAAATCATGTTTAGGCTATGTGATGGTACTATTGGGAGCCACAATGGTCCTTCTTTGCTGTTCAGCTATTTGCTTAAGTTGTAGTTATGTACTCAGTCGGATTCATCATTGCATATCATATCTCAGTCTCTGTTATCATATATTGTCACTACATGGGTCATTGATTTGGGCTGCTTTGCATAAGTGTTATGAGCCCCAGAGACTGGAGAGATAAATGACTGAATAATGCCGAGTGCCTGTTTGTGAGTGATGTTGATGGGATCGGGTTGCACGCCACAGCGGGTACTATTGACACACGATGGAATTAGGCTGCACGCCGCAACGGGTACTATTGACTCATGATGGGATCAAACTGCATGCCACAACATGTATTATTGGTTCATGATGGGATTGGGCTGCGTGCCGCAGCAGATTTTATTAGCGCTTGGGCAGGATGTGCCCCTCCAGAGACTGACATACCAGCAGTGAGTGCAGATAACATACAGTGCTAATTGAGCGAATCTGATGAGCGAGAAATGAGACAGTCGGATTGATACTCTAAGAATGTGAGTACGTGAGGTTTTCGTTATGTTGCATCACATATGACATGTATATTGGCACATAAATATATAGATGACATATTTCTCATATCAGTCATACTTGGCATATTTTATATGTATTGAGTTTAATTGTTAAACCTGGAAACATATCTACATTTCCTGTATTGTGTACGTACAGATTATGAGTTTTCTCTAAGATATTATTGTCCTATTTTCTGTCACTTATGTGCTGTTAAACATTGTATTTGGACTGTATTGGTTGAGCTCGTCTCTGTTTTCAGCCTAGAGGTTAGCGTTATTATTATTGAGTTGGTTGTGCTCATACTACACTCTGCACTTTGTGCGCTGATCCATAATTTCCAGGCACGGTGGTTGCTAATTGTGGAGCTTTATTAGTTCGGAGATTATCGAGGTAGCTGCTTTGGCGTCTGTAGACCTTGACTTTCCTCCTTTATTTTCTAGTTCTATTTATACTATTCTGCCTTCCTATATAGTGTTTCAGACCATGTTATTGTATAGGTGCTCATGTACTTAGAGACACCCAGATTTCTGGGAATATTGTATTGAGTTACGGTATTTCCTTACCAGTATTTATGAGATTTTCTCTTGAACTTATATTATTATCTTTTCCAAATTTAACGATGCATGGTTTTATTGTGAATGCCGGCATGCCTAGTATTCCGATAGGGACCATCACGAAATGTGAGATTTGGGATAGTGACAAGTTGGTATTAGAGCCTAGGTTACTTAGGTCTCATGAGTCATGATGAGGTTTAGTAGAGTCTTGCGGATCAGTACAGAGACATTTCTACTTAACTTCGAGAGGCTGCCGAAACCGTAGGGAAACTTCTCACTCTTATACTTTTGTCGTGCGAATTTGTTAATTTCAGGAACAAAACTTGTGTTATTCTATTCTCTCATAGATAGTAAGGAAACGTGCAACCGAATTGGGTAGACAGCCACTAGTACCACCATCTAGGGCCACGAGAGGCCGAGGCCACTATAGAAGCCGAGGTGCAGCTTGTACAGCAGCTAGAGCAACACCTGTAGACCTATCTGTTGCTGTAGCCCAAGAGCAAATTCTAGATGTATTTGAGCCGGTGGGACCAGCTCAGGCACCAGTTGTACCCATTGTGATTCCAGGCCCTCAGGAGACTTTAATCCAAATGTTGACTCTTTGCACTAGCCTTGCCTAGGTAGTTTTAGTTCAGGCCGCACCAGCTACTTCTCAGGCCCGGGGAGGTACTCAGGCTCTCGCCAGCTGTACTCCAGAGCAAGTGGTGTAGGGACTTTACACACCGGTGGTACTACCAGCCCAGCTGGTTGCAATTGCTCACACCCAGGTGGGTCCTCTGATGAGTGACGAGGAGTAGAAGAGGCTAGAAAGGTTTGGGAGGCTTAGGCCTCCATCATTCAGTGGGGCTGAGTTAGAGGATGCTTAGGATTTCTTGGATAGGTGCCACTGGATTCTTCGCACTACGGGTATTCTGGAGACTAGTGGGGTCTCATTTACTACTTTTCAGTTGTCGGGGGCATTCTTCAGATGGTGGGAGACATATGAGCGGAGCAGTCCAGCCGGTGCTGCACCATTTTCATGGAACGAGTTCTCCTTTCTCTTCTTGGAGACTTTTATGTCACTGACCCACGGGGAGGAGTTGCATAGGCAGTTTGAGCAGCTACGCTAGGAGAGTATGTGTGTGACCCAGTATGAGATGAGATTTTCAGAGTTGGCTCGTCACGCAGTTTGGTTGGTTCCCACAGAGAAGGAGAGGATTAGGAGGTTTATCGATGGCCTCAACTGTGGACTACGGTTTGTTATGATTCGAGAGAATGTATTAGGTGCTATGTTCAATGAGTAGTTGATCTTGCTCGGCGGCTAGCACTGTTTTGTAGGTAGGAGCGTGAGGTGAGTGAGGCCAAGAGGCCTCATGGTTCAGGTGGTCTCAGCGGTGCTTCTTTTGGGGGTCAGTCCCACAATAGTAGGGGTCGTCCTTATAGGCCCACTCAGACGGCTTGTTCGGTTTATCATGGTGCATCAGCTAGCCATGGTTCATACAGTTCTCACGGGTCAGTCATTTCTCAATGCGCTCCCAGCTCAGAGTTCATCTCGTGCTCCATCAGTTCAGGGTTCATCTGTGCCAAGCCCCTGTAATAATTATTCTTACTCTCGGGGTTGCTTTGAATGTGGAGATTTTTGACATGTAAAGAGGCATTTTCCCCACCTTTTGGGAGGTTCAGTTCAGCAGAGCAGTTAGGCTACGACTTTTGCACCAGTTACTTCACCACCCGCTCAACCAGCTCGCGGCAGGGCTTAAGCAGCTAGAGGTCGCCCTAGAGGGGGAGGCTGATCATGTGGCAGTCATGCTTGATTCTATGCTATTCCTGCCAGGCCAGAGGCTATTGCTTCAGACATAGTGATCACAGGTATTCTCTCAGTATGCCACAAGGATGCATATATATTATTTGACCCAGGTTCCACTTATTCGTATGTCTCATCATATTTTGCTCGTTATTTGGACATGCCTCGTGAGTCCTTAATTTCACCTGTTCATATATCTGCGCCGGTAGGCGATACGATTGTTGTGGACCATGTATATCGGTCGTGTATAGTGACTATTGAGGGATTGGAGACTAGAGTTGATCTCTTATTGCTTAGTTGGTTAATTTCGATGTAATTTTGGGTATGGATTGCTTGTCTCCGTGTCATGCTATTCTGGATAGTAATTTCTGATCTAAAGGCCCAACGGATGGTTGGAAAGGGGTGTCTGTCATATTTGGCCTTTGTGAGGGATGTTGGTACTGATACTCCTACTATTGATTCTGTTTCGGTAGTTCGAGACTTTCCAGATGTGTTCCTTGCAGACCTGCTGGGCATGCCACCCGAAAGGGATATTAGTTTTGGTATTGACGTGGTGCCGGGCACTCAGCCCATTTCTATTCCTCCGTATTGTATGACACCAGCAGTGTTGAAGGAATTGAAAGAGAAACTTCAGGAGCTTCTTGAAAAGGGGTTTTTTAGGCCTAGTGTATCGCCTTGGGGTGCGCTAGTTCTGGTTGTGAAGAAGAAGGATGGTACTATGCAGATATGCATCAACTATAGGAAGATGAACAACGTTACAATCAAGAAAAAGTATCCTTTGCCGCGTATTGATGATTTATTTGAACAGCTTCAAGGAGCGAGGTTGTTCTCCAAGATTGATTTGAGGTTTGGGTATCACCAACTGAAGATTCGGGACTCGGATATTCCGAAGACGACATTCAGGACAGGCAATGGTCACTGCGAGTTCCTTGTGATGTCATTTGGGCTGACCAACGCCCCAGCAACATTCATGCATCTAATGAATAGTGTATTTCAGCCATATCCTGATTTGTTTCTCATACTATTCATTGATGATAGCCTGGTGTACTCATATAGGCAAGAGGAGCATGCCCATCATTTAAGGATTGTACTACAGAGGTTGATGGAGAAGAAGCTTTATGCCAATTTCTCCAAGTGTGAGTTTTGGCTTAATTCTGTTGGGTTCTTGGGACACGTGGTGTCAAGTGAGGGGATTAAGGTAGATCAAAAGAAGATAGAGGCGGTTCAGAGTCGGCACCGACTGTTTTCAACTTGGAGATTTAGAGTTTTCTCACTTGGCTAGATACTATCGTTGCTTCATTGAGCATTTTACGTCCATTGTAGCACCATTGACCAGGTTTTCCCATAACGGTGCTCTATTTAGGTGGTTGGATGAGTGTAAGGAGAGCTTTCAGAAGCTCAAGTCTGCCTTGACCATAACTCCATTTCTAGTTTTGCCTTCGACATCGGGTTCTTATGCTGTATATTATGATGTTTCTCGGATTGGTATTGGGTATGTATTGATGCAGGAGGGTAGACAGATTGCTTATGCTTCGTGCCAATTGAAGCCTCATGAGAAGAACTACCCTATTCATGATTTGGAGTTGGCAGCCATTGTTCATGCATTGGAGATTTGGAAGCATTATTTATACAGTGTGTCTTGTGAGATATTTACAGATCATTAGAGTCTCCAATACTTGTTCAAACAAAAGGATCTAAATTTGACTAGCTGAGATGGTTGGAGGTACTAAAGGACTATGATATTACCATTTTATATCATCCCGGGAAGGCCAATGTGGTGGCCGATGCCTTGAGTAGGAAGGCAGTAATTATGGGTAGCCTTGCATTCATTACTGTTGGTGAGAGACCGCCTGCATCAATTGTTCAGGCCTTGGCCAATCAATTCCTGAGGTTAGATGTGTCGGAGCCCAGTAGGGTTCTAGCTTGCATGGTTTCACAATCTTCCTTGTATAATCGCATTAGAGAGTGTCAATATGATGATCCCAACTTGCTTGTCCTAAAGGACACAGTTTAGCACGGCGATGCCAAGGAGGTTACTATTAAGGATAATGGGGTGCTGAGGATGTAGGGTCAGATTTGTATGCTCAATGTGGATGGGCTACGTGAGTTGATTCTTGAGGAGGTCGACAGTTCGCAGTATTGGGTGCCGCAAAGATGTATCAAGACTTGAGAAGAACTATTGATGGAGGAGGATGAAGAAAGACATAGTGGGGTTTGTAGCTGAGTGCCTAAACTGTCAACAGGTGAAGTACGAGCATAAGAGACCGGGAAAATTGCTTCAGAGGCTTGAGATTCCGGACAAGAAATGGGAGCGTATCACCATGGATTTTGTTGTTGGGCTCCCACAGACCTTGAGGAAGTTTGATGTTATTTGGGTGATTCTGGATCGGTTGACCAAGTCCACGCATTTCATTCCAGTTGGGATTAATTATTCTTTCGAGCGGTTGGTTGAGATCTACATCCGCGAGATTGTTCGCCTTCACAGTGCGCCGGTGTCCATCATTTCGGATCGAGGCACGCAATTTAAATTGCAGTTTTGGAGAGAAGTCCAGCAAGAGTTGGGCACACGGGTTGAGTTGAGGACAACTTTCCATCCTCAAACGGACAAACGGTCTAAGCGCACTATTCAGATATTGGAGGATATGCTACGCACTGGTGTCACAGTTTTCAGGGGTTCTTGGGATTAATTTCTGTCGCTTGCACAGTTTGCCTACAACAACAACTACCAATTGAGCATTCAGATGGCTCCGTATGAGGCTTTGTATGGGAGACGGTGTCTGTCTCCGATCTGTTTGTTTGAGCCGGGTGAGGCTAGACTATTAGGTGCTGGCTTGGTTCAGGATGCTTTGGACAAGGTCAAGTCAGCTTCACATGACGCAGTCTAGACTGAAGAGTTACGTCCATCGGAAGGTTCGTGATGTTGCTTACATGGTGGGGGAGAAGGTACTACTCAATGTTTCACCCATGAAGGGTGTTATGAGGTTCAGAAATAAGGGAAAGTTGAGCCCTCGGTATATTGGGCTTTTTGAGGTGCTTGAGAGGATTGAAGAGGTGGCATACAGGCTTGCATTTCCGCATAGTCTATTGAGTGTTCATATAGTGTTTCATGTTTCCATGCTCCGGAAGTATGTCGGCGATCCGTCTCATTTTTTGGACTTCAGCACGGTTCAGTTAAATGGTGATTTGACTTATGATGTGGAGCCGATGGCTATTTAGGATCGGCAGGTTAAAAAGTTGAGGTCAACGAACATAGCTTCAATAAAGGTGCATAGGAGAGGTTAGCCAATCGAGGAGGCTATTAGGAAGACCGAGCGGGAGACACAGAGCAAATATCCATGCCTATATGAGACTTCAAGTATGATTCTGAAACCGTTCGAGGATGAACGTTTGTTTAAGAAGGGGAGGATATAACGACCTGGCCTGTCATTTTGAGTGTTGTAGCCATGTTCCCCCGTTTACTGCGTATTCTATGTTCAATTGTTCCTATGTGACTTGCTGGGTATTTGGTTTGGTTCTGGGGATGTTTCGGAATGAATTGGGACACTTAGTCCCAAGGTTGGAAGTATAAATTGAAAGAGTTGACTAGATGTTGACTTATGTGTAAATGGCTCCAGATTAGAGTTTTTACGGTTCTAATAGCTCTGTGTGGTGATTTTGAGCTCAGGAGTATGTTCGAATATTAATTTGGAGGTCCGTAGGTGATTCCGACTTGAAATGGCGAAAGTTAAAAAATTTGAAGTTGGGAGAGCTGAGAAGTTTGTCCGAGATTTGACTTTGAGGATACCGGGCTCAGATTTTTATTTCGGAAGTTGGAATAGGTCAGTTGTGTCATTTACGACTTGTGTGCAAATTTGAGGTCAATCAAAGTCGATTTGATAAGTTTTGGCATCGATTGTAGAAGTTGGAATTCATTAGTTTTCATTAGTCTTGAATCGTGGTGCGATTTGTGTTTTTGATGTTGTTTGATGTGATTTGAGGCCTCGACTAACTTCATATTGTGATTCGGGACTTGTTGTTATGTTTGGTTGAGGTCCAGGGGGCGTCGGGTGGATTTTGGATGGTTAACATATCGAATTTGGCTTAAGTGCTATGCTGAGGTGCATCAGGTCTGGTGTCATCGCACCTGCATATGGATTGGCTGCAGACGCAAAGCCGTATAGAGGCTAATTTTGTGAAGCTGCGAAGAGGAGGAAGGCTACTAAAGTCATAGGTGCGGAAGGATTTCCGCAAATGCGGATGTGCATCTGCGCATGAGTGACTGCAGAAGCGAAAAAAAGTAGGAAGCTTTAGAGTCACAAAAGGCGAGGGGTGGTTTGCATATGCGGTCCCGCAGGTGCTAGGATGGGACACCTAGTTTATTCAATAATATTTATTACACCTAGTTTATGTGTTTTTAAGGTGGAATTTTGGGAGTTTGGACTAGGGATTGGAGAGTAAAATTTGGAGATTGGAGTGGCGATTTGGTGTCGGAATTTGGTAAATTTGGTATGGTTGGACTCGTGATTGAATGGGTGTTCGGATTTTGAAACTTTTGTTGGATTCCGAGACGTGACCCCGGGGTTGACTTTTGAGTTGAGACTTTGACCTTTTATTAAGAACTTGGGCATTTTCATATGGAATTGATTATAGCTTGTGTTGATTGTATCGAGTTGTTTGTGGGTAGATTCGAGACCTTCAAAGGCCTATTTGCGAGGCAAGGGCTTATTGGAATATAGATTTGCACGGTTTGAGGTAAGTAACACTTCTAATCTTTGTTTTGAGGTACGAATCCCTAAATTGACGTGTTATGTGATCGGTGTTAAGGTGACGCACATGCTAGGACAGAAACGTGTGGGAGTACACCGTAGAAATTGTAACTCAGTCGATTCCGTGGAACTTTGTAGTCATCTTATCTTAATACTATTAATGTACTCTATGTGTTAGAGAATTCGAGCTGTTATTCATGTTGGAAATCATGTTTAGGCTATGTGCTGGTACTATTGGGACCCACAATGGTCGGTTCTTTGGTGTTGAGTTGTTTCCTTATGTTGTAGTTATGTGCTCAGTCGCATTCATCATTACATATCATATCTCAGTCTGTGTTATCATATATTGTCACTTCATGTATCATTAATTTAGGCTGCTTGGCATGAGTATTATGAGCCTGAGAGACTGAAGAGATTGATGACTGAATAATGCCGAGTGCCTATTTGTGAGTGATGTTGATAGTATCGGGATGCACGCCGCAGCTGCTACTATTGACTCACGATGGATCGGGTTGCACGCCGCAGCAGGTACTATTGACTCATGATAGGATCGGGCTGTACGTCGCAACAAGTATTATTGATTAATGATGGGATTAAGCTACATGTCGCAGCATGTTTTATTAGCGCTTGGGCAGGATCCGCCCCTCCGGAGTCTGACATACAAGCAGTGACTGCAGGTACCATACACTGCTGAGTGACTTCGTGTGATAAGTGATAATTGAGATAGTTGGATTGAGTACTCTGAGAGTGTGAGTACTTGAGGTTTTCATTGTGGTTCATCACATATGATATGCATATTAGCATATAGATATAGAGATGTCATATTCCTCATATCAGTCAGACTTGGCATATTTTTTCTGTATCGAGTTTAATTGTTAAACCTGGAAGCATGTCTACATTTCCTGTATTGTGTACATACAGATTATGTGTTTTCTCTGAGATATTATTGTCATATTTCCTATCACTTCTATAATGTTACACTCTGTATTTGGACTGTATTGGTTGAGCTCGTCACTATTTTCAGCCTAGAGGTTAGTCTTGTTACTTATTGAGTTGGTTGTACTCATACTACACTCTGCACTTTGTGTGTAGATCCAGGTATTTCTAGGCACGATAGTTGCTGAATGGGGAGCTTTATCAGTTCCGTGATTATCTGAGCTTTATCAGTTCGGTGTTTCACCTTTTCATCTTTGGCATCTTTCCATGTTTTTTTTATGACTCTTACTCGCCTTGCAATAACCCTTCTTGTACTAGGGATAACTGAATTTCATATGCGTGAGGGTGATGCCTAGTGTAACTGGCACACTTAGTTCCTTAAGCTTAACTTTGCTCATAGTGCTTGCTCTAGGGAAACGTCTTCGTGAATGACTTTTAAAGGTATCTCTTCTATCGTCCATTCTAATATTGCCAGAACGCGGTCTCCAAAATTCCCACGAGGTCGACTATTATCAAATCCTCTAGTCCCTAATTCACGTTCGATATTATCTTATTTACTAGCCCATGCTGATCTTTATTACTCCAAGGGTCTAACTTTTCCTTATGGTAATCACGTTGGACTTACCAGTTCAGTTCTCGAAATGAGGATTTGACTTTAGGGCTTACACTTTTATTGTCTCAAGGCATGTCTCCTCTTGTCTTTCCCTTTACTTGACTATAGTCTCTGTCATCCTGTTATATTTGGATTTACTGTTACCACCCATTTATCACATCATAATCATAATGCTTCATTTACTCTATTCTTATTCACCTACTAGTATTTTTGTCCATCACTTTATCATGAAAACATCAATAAAGCATTCTTTCAGCTTTAGCTCCCCTTGCTTCATCTCACTAGCTCTTCGGGTTGTCTAACATTCCCATTTTTTTTACTAGGGGCGCAGTCATACCAAGAGAAATATTTATCTCTTTTGAGATACCACTGCCTATCTTGTGAAACTTTAGAATATTCTAGTATTCATATCTGACTGTGCTATTCTAGAGTGCACCATCTGGGTGTCTCACAAAGAGATCTCTTACCACGTTTGCACTATCCTTCAGAAATGTTAGCTAGTGATAATAATCAATCCACCATTTTGGGTTACTCTAACCCTAGTTGGGTCATGATATCCCATCCTTCTCTTAAACTATATCTGCTAGCTCCCATATGGCATAATTGAGATGGGTGTGGCCAATTGAACATACCGCTATTACTGTTGAAGGTAACTCAGAATGCTTATATTTCTCTGCCTAAATTATAAATACTGATAATCTTCACTAATTGGGTACCTCGTACCCTTCTTCACCTTGCTTCTTTTCCTTGTTGACACTTGTATCTACCTTCAGATTCTCTTATTACTTTTTACCTTATGGGTGGATATATATTCATGCCCTAGGGCTCCTTATCTAGAAGCTTACACATTTTAGTACGTAAATGATCTGCTGAAGATGTCACGACCCAAACCGGAGGGCCGCGACTGGCACCGGACCCTACTCAACGGGCGCCGGCGTACCCTTCATCTAACTTTCCTTATTATCTACAAGGCTTTTCATATGCATATAATTTGAACAAAAATTATAATGAACCGAGACATCATACCATGATACGAACATACTTATATACATAATATAGCCAACAAGGCTGCAATGCAAAACCATAAAACAAAATACATACGTTTGCCGACAAGGCAATTCAACGGTACATAAGTCAACCCATCACTAGTCTATGCATAAATTGACACTTGTCTATGAGCCTCTACAAAAATGTACATAATGCAACCTACGTCGGAACAGGGCCCCGACATGCCCAAAACAGAATGCATACAAAGACTGTGGCAAGTCCGAAGGATGGATCTCGCCAATATCTGCTGAACTGGGTAGCCTACTGTGGTGGGGGAGCTTCGTCTATCTGCCCGCTCGGACCTGCAGCACGACATGCAGCGTCCACAAATAAAGGATGTCAGTACGGATAATGTACTGAGTATGTAAGACAGGAAACATAATGTAAGAACAATAATAAGCATCAGGATAAGAGACATACAACCTGTACCATCTGAATGCCTCTGAGGGCGACTAACCA
>MCJB01050595.1:0-16463 GCA_002018475.1 Nicotiana obtusifolia
CCGGTAAGTTTTCTTTTTCTTCCACCTCTATAACTGATTTTAGAGATGCGTTTTCCATGGTTGACTTTGGATTGTTAGCCGAGTTTCTGGGGCTGTTTTGGGGCCGGTTCAGTCTACTTTTGTTGGTGGTTTGGGGTTGTTTTAAGGTGGAAGATAGCTGGTTTTGGGGGTGGTTGAGGTCGTTTTTGGGTGTTTAGAAGTTGTTTTTTCAGCTTTGTTTTGGGCATTTTTTTTACTAAAATTTGAGGCAGAATTTCAGGTGTGTTTAGGGACTGTTTTGGGGGTCATTAATTTTGTCCCAATGTGTCCGCAAAAATAAGAGCTCTGAGCTTAATGATGAAATTAACTTAAGTTGATTGAATTATGCTTTATTTCTAAAGAGATGTGATTCGTGAATTGAGTTTGACTTTTTTTGTTTGTGGCTAATTTACTTCATTTTCTTTTTATTTGTGGAAATGCAGATTGTGCAAGGAATTATAAGCGAATTGGAATCCCAGGGGGCACTTCCTAGAAGCAATTCGAGGGTCTTCTATTTAGCTTAGAATAACTATGTTTCTTCGTTGTAATTGTTATAAAATTAAACGAGTAGGAATAATAATTTGTTGTTTGTATATGTAGATGGACGTACAATAGGAATCTTCCTAATCGGCAGGGTTTAAGAGATAAATTTATACAAAGTGTTGATGAGTTTGTTAATCATGCTAAGTCATTTAGCCAAAATAGGTGCGGTTGTGCGAAATGCAAGACCAGCCAATCATGCCATCGGAGGAAGAAACTCTCCCATTTTGGTTGAACGTGGTTGGAGGCGTGTATAAGGATAGAGCATACGGCCTTTCCTCTAAGCGCAACTATCATCGCCTTGAGTGTGAACTACGAGGTATATACTTTTTTTGTTAATAAGCTCTTCTTTTTGTTAGCTGTGTTTCGGGGGCTGTTTTTGGGGCCGTTTAAGGCTACTTTTGTTGGTGCTTTGGGGTTGTTTTGAAGTGGAAGAGAGCTGATCTTTTGACTTATGGTATTTTTGTTCTTTTGAAATTGGTTGATTGATTTTTCATTTAGATTAGTTAATAGACATTTCTTAGTTACAGCCGTTACTTGTTACAATATGAATTGCTTTAGAATTTGCTTCTTATAGTATAAAATGACCATGGCTTTACTATTTACTTGTATTATTCCTTGGAGTACCAATCACTATTAATGAATGTTGTCAATGAATCTAAAATTTGTTTTCTGGCTGTCCAGGGTAAAGATTCTTAACTATTGGCTTTTTAATCATCTCTGAATTTAAAATATGTTAATTATGGGATATGAAAAATTCCCTAGATCTTGTCGTCAATGTATGATATGCGTTCGTAGAGTTTCAGCAACTTTCTAACTATTCTTGATAATTTTTTTTCACTTCTCTTTTGTGGATTGCAAGGTATTGGGATATCCGTCACCGTGCAAAGTGAGGACCTTGAGGAGATGCGGCGAACGATTGAACAACTTTCTAGGAACTATGCGGATGAACAAGAAAAAAGAAAGCATGAAGAGAAGATTAGGGCCGCACTTAGGAATGACATCGAGTCCCTTAAGGCTCAAGTGAACCACTTTATCGGCCTGCCCCACTCTCCGCCAAAAGCCACATTTATGAAGTGGATGAAAGTGATGGAAACAATATAAATAATGAAGAAGATGAGGGGGAATCCGAAGATGAGGAGTAACTTTATGTTTGGTTGGATTGTTGTTTAGTTGGATGTTGACTTTGAATATTGCATTTTGAAGTTTGGTTGGATAGTTTTGATATTTGATGGGATAATTTGGATGTTTGTGTGTTTGGATAGGTTGTAAAGTTTTATGTTGTCAATTTATGTTTTATTGTGATTGCATTGCTGTTTCTATTATAATATTCTAGCTGGTAGGTGGTGCAGCAAAAATAAGCACTGGCTACCAAAAATATACCAGATTTATCGAGGGCCTTATTGACAGATAAAATTATTTATTTGTCAATCCAGAATTCATACTTATCGAGGGAGTTTGTCACTACGCTTAAAACAAATTTTCAAATTTTGTTGAACATATCGATGGATATCGATTGGAATATGAATTTACTCATATTTTTAATTTTTAAATTACTAAATTAAAATTCTAAATATACCAATGGTATTTGTTGGTAATATTAAATAATTATTTTTTATTTACTGACGTATATTTGTCTGTATTGATATTATTAATATTATATTATTTTATAATATGGGCTAAAGTTTTTCGGTTTTGACTTCTCGAGATATTTTTTGTCTAAGTACAAATATCTCTCTATGAGGAGTTGATCTTTTCCACATTTATTGGGTATATAAAATATAATAGGGATGTTAGAAATTATACCATTATTTAGAAGGGTGCGCATTACTTTTGGACTGTTGATAGGCATTGGAAGAAGCTTTATGTCTTATCCTTGAAAGAATATCATGCTCATTTGATTGGTCTTTAATTTGCAATATTTTCTAGTGCCTTTTGACTAGAAATATTCAATTGTTTGTATGAATCGTGAAAATATGCTAACCTAGATAAGTAAGGTAAAAACTTACTCGCACGAGGTGTTTACACCTAGTTTAATTAAGTTAACTATAAAAAAAAACTAAGGTTTCTAGGGTTACCGTCGTCCTTTGCCTGTTTCTCTTTATATTATTCGAAGCCGTATGAACGCCCTTCAATAATTGCATCTAACAATTCTTTTGCTCTCTTTTTGTCTTGATTTCACAGGAAACTGAGTTTACTTATGCAATTATGCATCTGGAAAATTAATATGCAGTTTTATGTAAAAGTAAATTAATCTGAGAGTATACTATGGGAGACAAGTTTTTCATTTTCTTCTTTATATTCTTACTGAGTACAGTAACACGAAAAAAATACTCAGTTTTTTTTTTTTTTTTTAACTTTTTTCTTTTCCTTATCAATAATTTCTATTAAAATGTTTCTTCTTTTTATTGTATAACCTGTGGAATAATTTTTGGAGGTAAATGCAGTGCCAATAGGTAGCTAAAAAGTTTGAGTTTTTCCCATGTTTCTGGTTTTCGTAATTTGTAGATGTTCCCACGTTTATCTACTTAAGTTAAAAAACATAATGGAATAGCTGGATTATTATGTATATTTACACATTATTTTTTAAGATTGTGCAAAAGATATGGTAGTTAACTATGATTAATTACTAGTAGTTATAGTTAAATAATATGATTAATTACTAGTAGTTATAGTTAAATAATACGACACGTCATTTATTCATTAGTAGGGTGTAAACACCGGATACAACTAAGTTTTTACCGATAAACCATTATCATAGCTTCGTATGTGTCCCAAAGTGTGACTCCCCTGCAGGAATTTCAATTAGTCAAATCTAAGTGAATATTGAACGTCGAATGAGAAACTAAAAACTATGTGTCCCACTAGTGAAATTGAATTTTTTTTGCTTAGTCTAACCTCAAAATATTTGTCATGCAAATTTAACATTATATATATAAAAAATTTAATTAGTTAATTATATTCATTGATATATAGTGTGAAATTCTTTGACATGTTAAGTATTTTATAAGTTGTCACAGTAGATATTGTCTTAGTAATTTTTTCAATTACTGATTTTACTTATTATGTACAATTATTAATTTGTAATTTCACTTATTATGAATATATTAATTTGCAATTATTTTTTAAATAATTCAATAATACAAAAAAAAATTATACTGGTTAATGTATAATCTATTCAATAGAAGTTAAAGGTAATATAAAGAGTGAGCTACTTCATGTTTAATGACGTTTTTGACCCTTGAGATAATATTTGTGTGCTCTACTATATCTTTCTTGAGCCGAAATCTATCGGGCAATAATTTTTTTATTTTTACAAGATAGAAATAAGATCTTCGTACACACTATTCTCTCGTAGCTCTCTTGTTAGGGACCCTTGAATACTCCATGTCCATAGCTACAATAAATTATGTTTCTTCGTCAACTCTATCACCCATTGTCTCAAAAGCATCTTTACACAATGATACTTATATGCCACTTCGAAAATTTAGCAGACCAAAAAGAAATATATTATCTCCAATCCAACTACTGCTACAACATGATTTGGTCATTTGATGATTTGATGCGATAAGATAAAAAAGAGTGGTTGACAAAAAGAAGTCGGTGTGGCACGTGTCCTGCCCTCACATGGTTTATTTCTATTGTTGGATTAAGATTAACTGCCTCTCAAATTGAAATATCTCATTCTCGTCTTTCACGGTGAAATGATAACTATTTCGACAAGGTGGTTTGACTTGATATGAAATTTAAGAAAAAAGAGAAAGTTTTGAAATTTGTGATCTTAAAAGTTTAAGGGATAAAAGTTTTGTAGGATCATGACATTTGTATGGTTATAAAAACTTCTCATTAAAGGTAAAATAGATGGAGTGACAAGTTTAAAGTGAACTGTTTCTAATTAAAGAAACGTGTCATTCTTTTTTGAACGAACTAATAAGTAAAGTGTGTCATTTAAATTGAAACGGAGGGAGTATTTCTTTATACTTAACCAGAGTTCTCAGGTTTGAGCCCTAGGTATAGAATCACCTTTGTTAGGAAGCGTTTTACTTTCCAATATGGGACTTTTCGATGCGAAATTAAATTTAATCGAATCCCAATGCAAGTAGCAGACATCGAGCACCGAATAAAAAATAAAAAAAAATGATTTAATGCGCATCGGATGATAATGTAGGAAGTATCGAACACTCTCAAAAGATATAGGGTAAACTACACATTGCCTCCTTAATCTTTCGGGGTAGGAAAATAACACCCCCTTTTGCCTTTTGAATGGAAAAGGAAACTCCATTTGATCCAAATTAAAGTCGACCAAAAATATGAAAAAAATCCTTGCCAGAATTTTCAAAATTAAATTATTATCCCTGCTATATTATTGTACTCAGACGATTCCGGAAGCACTATTTGTTTTTTTAAAGCAATTTTTTTTTCTTTGCTATAGTGAATTAGATAAAGTAAAAAAAAAAAAAACAGGGAAAAAAAGATAAAATAAAGTCAGAACCAAAAGAATAAAAGCAGTATTGTGAAAACTAGAAAGAGCTAAAAAAAGACCTAATAATTAGGGCAAAAGAAAGACAGTGCTGGATAATATAAGAAAAATTGACCATAAAAAGTGACTGAGTTTAGTGCATTATCCTATGAAGTTAAAATCTTAAATTCATAGTTACTTATTAGGTTCAAAATAATATTCATTGCGACTGTTATACATCGTGTACCATAATCTTACAACACAGATTTTCACATGCTGATTATTTTATTATTGGTCTAACGCAACCCCAAACATTTTAATTTACATTCGATAAAATTTGTGTGACAACTGCTTCTTCTTTCAAAGTGGCCATATTTGATCTTACGCCATAGATAAAAACGTTAAGTTCAAACTCTAAGATGCGATATTTCACTTATGTAAGGATCACTAACGGACGTATCAAAATCAAGATGACAAAAAACAGACGATTGACTCAATGTCATCAGTTTGTAAATAGGTGGACTAAACAAGACTGAACACTAATCTTATTTTATAGACGGATTGAGACTGTCATTCTATCCTGCATACAATGTTGAAGAATTCACTACGGCCACTCAATCGTTTAAATTGAAAATAGCTAGTTAATATATAATATATGCCTAATTTATGTATTACATGTGTATAATTATGGATGATCAATATATAATGTATGTATATGACTAAAAAAAATGAATATGGCCGGCTATTTGTATAAAGATCCCGACAATGTTCACTGATAAGACGGAAACATGATTTGGACCTATAATCTCACGATGAGTTAGCTTGCTCAGTATCCTTTTCACAATTCCTTAGCAAATTATAAGCCATGTAGTAACTGATCTTAAGATTTGTTGAGTGATTTGTTTTCCAAATTAGTTAGTAATATTAAGAAGCAGGGCTAAACCTTAATGTTGGATAAACCTTTTAAATTATTGAGCTGTCCAAACGTAAGATTGGCCTGACGAATGTCAAGATCACATGCAAGTCGGTGCTGTATTAAAGGGGACATGCAAAACATGATTCATGATTGAGGGAATGGGGCATACACTTTTTTTTCCACAAAATATCTGATATCCGCATAGGAGCCTAAATAATTTAGATTCGCATTGAAAAAATTTATTTGAGAGTGAGCGTTCACTATTAAAACAATTACATACTCAAGATTCGAACTCAAAACTTTTAATCATGAACATAAAAGTACTTATCGCTCTACCACAATGGCTCGTAACAATGGCGTATACACTTGCATATATTTTGAGAAGTCAACATGTCACGAGTCGCTTTTCTCCCACGCTGTCACTCAAATGGACCATCTCCCTTAAAATCCTAGAGAACATGTGAAACACAACAAAGCTGTCGTGGACTAATTGCATCCATACACGTGTGACGATTTGGTTTATTCCTTAATAATTAAAGATCAACCTATCAGCTTCGAACACCTCGGGAATAGTAAAGTCCCAATGTGCATCTATATGGAATTTTCTATGAAATATTTGTATTAGAACTCTTTTCTTTTTCTTTTTTCTAAATGCTGTTTTATTTAAAAACTTGCAAAAACAATTTAGTTGGTTGAAGCTTCCTACTCGTTACTCTAGCTTGTCTCCAACGATACGATCAACTAAGTAAAAGACTAAAATTTGGATTGCCGTGTGCAAATTCAATTTCCTATGATCTTCTGATAACTGATAAGAGTAAGAGTTATGTGTTGGTTGAGGCTGAGGGTGTACATTGTTGTTTTGCCACTATATGATATTTAGTAGCTACGGCTCAAATATATAAATATATATATATATATATGGAAAATTTCACATAAAAATAATTGGGCTCTCTAATTTTGAATTTATAGCTCATATTTTAATTTACAACCAACTAGCCCAAAAAATAATAGAGGGTCTTTGGCAAATACTTAGGCGGGACAAAATATTTACCTACCACTGCCTACATAGTTTGCCCCCTACTAATTTTTTTAATACCCAGTCAAAAGCAAACCAAATGAAGTCAAATTAAGCTACTAAATCAAGCCAAACAAAGCCAATTCAAGCGAGCGAAGCCAAGTCAATTCAAACCAAGTCAAACTAAACCAAGTCAAATCAAGCTAAGTTAAGCCAAATGGGCAATGAGTGGGTAGGTATAGGTAATTAGTTTTAATTGGGTAGGTATATATTGCAAATAGTTTCCAAATGGGTAGCAAAGTATAATATTTTAAGCTCAATGGGTATATTCTGCATAAATTGCTCAAAATAATAGGCTAAGATTTAACATCCAACTCCAATAATTACTATTCAATTATAAAAAAAGATTGCTCAAGCTTTTAAGTTAATTTTCGAATCAGTAACTGTGACTCAAATATTAGTTCAACAAACCAAATCCATTTGAAAGCAAAGCTTTGAATGACCTTCAATGGTGGCCTTCTACTCTTCAATTTTACATTACAACCAGGTGACACAGAATGAGAAGCAGTAATGGCAAATGGCCCCTTGAAGTATATGTAGAAGATGTGAGAAGAAAAGAGCGTGAAAGACAAAAAAATAAATGAATTATCGTTACTAATTTACTATGTGCTAATGGATGCAGAAAAAATTTCAAAATATGTACAACCTGGCCAAACTAAGTTAGGACTTCTAATATGGGTCATTTTCGGATGAGCTATAAGCCCAAGTGATATCTGATGTAATTTTATCTCTCTCTCTCTCTCTCTCTCTCTCTCTATATATATATATATATATATATATATATTAAAATAGGTGAATTCAGGATTTAAAGGTCGTGGGTGGACTTTTTGATTCAACCAAAATCTGCTTTGAATATAAGGCGCCTACTATTAATATATCACTATTTTCTAAGGACATATACATGTATATATAGATTTTTTGCCGAACTTTACAGGTGCCGATGACCCATATACTTGTTGCATAGGTCAACCTTTACACACACACACACACACACATTACATAGGCTAAGATTATGTAATCATTGTTAACTACATAGGCCGATCTAGTACAAAAATTTTTACATGAACCCAATAACTTTTGCCTAGATTCTAAATTCATACAAAAAAAATTCATTTAAAGTATAAGAATATAGCTTGGAACCCAGTTCGTTGGTTCGATTTCCATTATATATTAACTTGAAATCGTTACAGGAACTTATAAACCTAAAGTTTTTGACCGCCTGGTTAAATGGAATTCCTTTTACTCCCTTTGATTCATTTTATGTGTTTTTTTACTTTTTTCACACATATTAAGGAATTCATCTTTTAATATTAATTAACAATAAAATTGACCATATTAATCTTAATTTGCTCATTTAAAATATAACAAATTACTCTTAGGCTCTTTACTTCAAGGATATTGAAAAAAAAGTTAATTTCTTCTTGATATTCAGAAAAATCAAATATTATGAACCACAAAAAAGACTAAAAAATCACTGACCGGAGGGAGTAATAATTTCACCTTTCTAGAAGAAGTTTTATCAAAGTAAACCTTGTTTGGTAGAGGAAAACTTAAACGCTTAAAGGACAAAAAAGTAAGAAAATTGTGAATGGCGTTTTTATTCAGCTATCAAAATATGGAAAATGCGCAAGTCAAACAAAAGAGTATATATATTTAAGGCCAAAAATATCGGGAAGAGAATAGTTGCCGCGTACTTAAATCTGAATACTGACAGTGTATAGTGGGTCCCATATATAGCCTGTCCAATTCCTTCCCCTTCCTATAAATTCCTCCAATAATTTTCTTCCCTTTCTCCACTCCACATCTTCTACCAAAAAAAATCAGGAAATTTCCCCTTCCTCTCAAATGAAGAAATCAGGAATCTTTATTGCCTCTGTAACTGCAGCTTCTGCAACTGCAATTTCTTGTTCTACTTCTTCTTCTTCTTCTAAAGTTCGAATTTCTCGTCATCAGGTAAAAAATTTCCTTCTTTTTTACCCTTAATTCTGTTAAAACTGGAGTATTTTTCTTTGTGATTTTCTCTTTTCTTTCCCGTCTTCTATATTGCTGTGTTTATGCTTGCCTTGAACCGAGGTCTATTGAAAATCGACTCTTTACTTTTACAAGGTAAGGATAATGTCTGCGTACAAATTACCTTTCTCATACTTCACTTGTAAAATTATACTGAGTATATTGTTGTTGTTGTTTTTCTCGACTCCACTTGTAAAGAGTATATTGTTGTTGTTGTTTTCCTGGACCAAAACTTTGAAACAGATCTATACTTTTAAATCATTTGATTAACAGGGCGGAGCTAGGAGCTAGTTTAATTGAATGCTTTCATAAAATTATATTCTGCAAAATAGGATAAAAATAATTATTTCTGATTATATATAAACGGTTGAACTTCATTGATGCGGTATTTTCGTGGTATAAAGACTCAAAAGTTGCTTGAAGTCTCAATTATGGTATTTCAGTATTTTTTCGAAAGCCCTTATATAAATTTTTGGTTGTGCTAAGTAGTTATTTGTGATATAATTGATTTAGATTTACTAATGGATATAGTTAGAGTAATTAGTCTATTTGAATCGGCCAATTCTTAATTATCTTGGTACTAAAGAAAATTTCGCGTCTCCTAACTAAAATTTTGTGGCGTGGACAAAACGCTTTTTATTTTAATTTTTGTTTTAAATCCCTTGAATTTCGGTCCCTTGAAAAAGCTTAATTTTTTTTTTCTTTTTGGAAAAAAATTAAATAATTCAGGATGATAGTTTGAAGAAGAAGGATGGAAACTCTTCAAAGTCAGTGTCAGCACCTGCATCTTCAGATAAATTTGCTCCAAAATTTGATGGATTAAGATTTATTGAGACGTTGGTCACTGCTCACAGATAAGTGTAATTTCGGCGATCTTGATTTTTTTACAAGAGGCAGTAAAATTTTTGGCGGATTTATAGGAAATATCAGAGGAAAAAATGAATTTGTATGATAATTACCCATTTTCTTGAATTTTATCTTTTTCTTTTTTATTTGGGGTTATTGATTTTTCATTTCTTGTTCCTGTTATGAGTTGTCTGTATAACTCAATTAGCCAATTGATGACTCTGTATTGAGAGCCCTGTTTTTCTTATTCAATTGTAGAGGAACAGAAAAAGGTTGAAGGAACAAATGTATACCTTTTTTCTTTCTTCTGTGTTGTAGGAAATTGATTGGTGGATTCTTTTTCTTTTTCTTTTTGCTTTTCTTTATTATTATCATGATGGGGTTTTTCCCTTTTTTATTTTTTATTTTTTAATTTGTACGGGATTGATGCATAATTAAAAGAGGCAGCCAGTACGGAAAACATTATGTATTCACGTAGGATTTAAGAAAAGGCGTGCTCCTAGGGATATAATATAGATAATGTATTCTAATTTAAGTATTAGTGACTGCTTCCATGATTCGAACATGTGACATATAAGTCACACGGAGTCAACTTTGCTATTGATACATAATTGTTAGTATTATTTTATAACGATTGTGTTTGAGCTAGCCTAGTACACTTCAACAATTTTCTTTTCACCAATATCAATATGAGATAACTTTACTTGTCGGCACATAAAAGAAAATCACTTACTAATACTTTTTATTCTTTTTTGAGATTTAAATCCTAATTTCTCATGATTTTTAATTTATTACCTACTTCACATGTGCGATTGGTGGATTATTACGGTCTTCAGATGATTGGTTAAAAGTTTTCATTTAGGTAAAAATAAGGAACTTGTCGTTTTGACAGGGACAAAAGGGTAGACCATTTCTTTACCTTTACCTTTTCTTTTTCTAATAATTGGGACAAATGGCATGATCAATTACAACAAAACAAAAACCAAAAGAATAGGCCATCCAAAAGTTTGTTGAATTTGGTGTAATAAATAATTATTGTGACTTGTTGTTCAAGTCAAATGGGGGAGACGTCACAAGTTGATTTTGGCAAAGCAGCTTTATTTTTCATAGCGTGTCGGCTGTGGGGAAAAAAAAGAGAGTAGCTATTTAGAGCGAATTACCAAATGCACCTTAAAAATACAAGTACATTTTGACTACTCGCCCACCTAAAACACTTGAAACAAATTGGTAAGTTGAGTTATTCGCTATCTATGCTAGTGAAAGATGATAGGTATTTGATGGACTAGTCGAAGCTTATGTTTGCTTTTCGAACACCATTATTATGAAAAATATCAGCTGTTACAAAGATAAAAGTCGAAGTATTATACTACTTTATCCGTCTCATTGTATATGGCGGTGTTCTGATTTCGAAAATAAAAAACAAGTTTATTTTTTACTTTGTTTAAATATTATATACTTTTTATATAATTTTTAAATATATATATTTTATTTCAAAAAATTTAAAAATACTATAGCCGAATTCACGGTTAAATGAACTCATTTGACTCTCGAAATTCATTTGGTGTGGCCTTTTCATTGTTATGGCCATAATACGCACGAAATTGTATTCCAGTAGTCTAATTATGTGAAAGATGAGCAGTTACCTTTACTACAGCTAGGACTAAGGTCAATCGAACCACTACAGCAAATACACCATAAGCCTAAGCAAAATAAACTTTAAATTTAGTTACTTTCGGTTCCAAGCAAAGTGTATGGCAGGTTGGTGCATTAAGTTTATGTTATGTGTGAGATCTGGAAAAGAGTCGGACCATAAAAATATATTATACGTAGTCTTACCCTGTATTTTTATAAGATGCTGTTTTACTGCTCGAACTTGTGATCTCCTCCGGCAACTTAGCAACTTTAACGCCTTTCCTAGCAAATTGTATATACATAGAAAAGAAGCCCAGCTACTTGCTAGGAAAGAGAGGGTAGTAGGTTGTTTGTCTGGTTTCTGTTCTGTCGTCTGTACTTTTTTGTACCATCTTGGTACTTCGTTACTAATAAAACTTTTATCTTATACTATATATATATAGAGAAAAAGTCCCACAAACACTAAATCTTAAGTGTACGCTTATTCAGCAAAGCAATTCCAATGTCTTTCTGCATATTCAACCTCCACAATGCTATATATTCTTTTGTTTTTTCCCACTTTCTTTCACTTTTTTTGCGGGGAAAGGGAGGAGAGCATCATTCTGCTCCTCTTTACTTTGTAATGGGAAATATTCTCTAAGTTTTTGCATTCATAGCGTGCGAGCTAGCGGTCAATAAAATAGACGAAAATTATAAAAGATCAAGGTTCGAATCACAATGAAAAAAAAACCAAAAAATAAAAACGCTACGTGGTTTTTTGAATATACCTAAACCTTTGTAGATAAAATTATTTGTTACTTAGTGTAGATAAAAGACACGTACCTAACGTCAATGTATGATAAGTTTACTCGCATATCATCGCTATTAAAATAGAATCTTTCTTTCGGCCTGTTCATGCCTTAAATGATAAATTATTGATTTCTAAAAGTAATTGTGACGACAGAGCACACTCACACCACAATAAAAAGACAAAGAAATGGTGTTTTATTTACAAGTTACAAATGGAAAGGGAGATGAGTAATTTTCAGAAATTACTATTGTTTAGCGGCTATTAATTTTATATAGTTATCATATACATAATTATTTTTTATAACTATTATTTAGTTGTTCCGGTAGTGTATTAGCTGTGTTCGCAGCTGCTATATTCATGAATATAGCAGCAAAAAGTGTTTAAAAATCAGGGTAGTCCAGCTGTACGTGCATGTATTTACATGTATTCGGGCCATGTATTCATGAATATAGTAACGACAATCACCTTAAAAATAGGTCTCCCCAGCTGTCTAATAACGAAAATAATATCAATTAGCATGATACACTCCTAATATGACTCAACAAAATCAATTCTAACATGCCTCATTATCAACCCAATTAACTAGAATGATTTTTCAATTGTATATAACTTTTGTATTTAGTGTTTTTGAATATTTTTTTTTATTGTTGCATTCATTAGATTCAATGTTTGTATTTAGTGTATTTGCTAAATTTTATATTTGGTGTATTCAAATATATTTGTATTAACAGTATTTTAGTTATTCCTAATACATGTTATTACTGCCGTATTCAGTATATTTCATTGGCTGTATTCACTATATTTTTATTTGTATTCAGTTTATTTTGCTGTATTTCAAAATTAAATGTATTCATTGTTTTTATTCTGTTCTATTTTAATGTTTGTATTCAGTGTATTTCAATATTTATATCGTGTATTCATGCATATTGTATGTACAGTATGCATGAATACAGGTATATTTAGCCGTATTAAAAAAATATAGACCTTCGAAATACATAAACACAGGCAAAAAAATATATTTATACAAAAATACAACGTGTTTGAGTGAATTTGTACAAAATATAATGTATTTGTATCATTGTATGTGGCTAAATAACAAAGAAAAGAAGAAAGTTCCTTGGAGATGACGTTTTCCAGCCAAGACTCCTTGTATTGCTTCGCTACCTCTTCCATTACAATTTATAACGCTTCCAATTCGACTGCTTCTTCCTCTTTTCTCTCTTACTTACCGCGCTAAGAATCCCTCTTTCTCTTCAATCTCTCCGTCGCCTAAGGTATCTCCGTGTCCTTTTTTTAATTATAGGTTTACTTTCATGTTTCTGATTTTGAGATTTTTTGGCTTTCTTTCATGGTTTGTTTCTCTTTCGTGTATCTATGATTCGACCTATTTTGCTCGAAGAGAGAAAGAAAGAAGAAAAATTCTGAGAGAGAATCGTGTGTTAATTGAAAGAAAGAGAGAGGAAAAACATAAATAGCGTATTTCATACCTCAATGGTAGTATATACCATATATACTTATTTTGCTATAAAATATAAAAGGTAGCTATAGAAAAAAATATTTTTAAATGATTTTGGTTTATAATAAATAGGATGTATATCTTTACTATAGGAGGCAAAAGGAAAAAGGGCCAAATATGCCCCTGTACTATCATAAAAGATTTTTATGTACTCCTCGTTATACTTTGAGTCCCCAAATATACCCTAGTCGTTATACTGTTGGTTCAAATAAACTCTTTTTCCGTTAAATTTATCCAAAGTGGACATCCAATTCTACGTGACATTGACATTATATGAGGTGGATTTCACATGACTTGCCACCTCAGCGCCCCTAACCCATTTTACTCCTTCCTTCTATTTTTTTCCGCCACTAAAAATTCTTTCCATCCACCACTATTGCCACCATTACCGCTACTATGAAAAATACTGTATTTCAAATTTTAATTTTTTATATATGGACCTAAAGTATAACAAAGGGTATATTTAAACCAATAATATTACAATAAGGATATATTTGAACCTAAAATATAATAAAGAATATATTTAAATCTTTTTTTGGCCCTTAGCGGAATTCCTTATGGAGATCGAGTCAACCCCATCCAACTCGACATTGATTCATGGTTGAAAGGGATGTGCAGGCTCTTGATTTACTTAATTGATAGTTATCCGTACAATAATGACTCATAGTTTTCTTATATAATAAATCGAATTCAGATAAATTAGTATGAGCTATAGTCCATTGGTCTACGTGATCTTAAGGGTGGAACAGTTGGATCAAAGTTAAAATATAACCTGATTTTCTTGTACGTCATATTTTTTGTAAATGGACCTTACGTCTTGTGTTACGGTGATAATTTGAGCCGAACTCATTTAATCCGTTTAATTTTTTAAGATAGGATCGGTCATTGACACGCTTATTTACGAAACTCACTTTATTTTAACTCAACCCATCTCAACACATTTGAATTTAGGTTTATTTTTAGCACCATGAGTAACTTTGCTAAAATATTTTAAAAATAATTCGCTTTTTATTATGTTATACATTACCATAACAAAAGAAATTTTTTTTATTTGATAATTAAATAATTTATAAGAAAACAACACGCATTATATGAAGCTTGGTAAGAGTTGCGAATTGAGCTATGACCCAAATTTTAGTCCATCTAGACATAGTCCATCTCAGCCTAAGTAATTTTTGGGTGGATCAATTTATCAACTCAATCCATTTTAACTGCCCAAAATTAGTCCAACTCGTCCATTTGACACTAGTCTTTTGCTTTCCTCCCCTTAGAAATAAAGTATAAAAGATAACTCTTATAAGAGCAATAGACAGAAAGAGAAAAAAATTAAAGGCTAGGTGATTTCTTCCTATCTAATTAAACGTTGGTGGCGTGAGCTATTCGGTACTTCTATTGATGAAAGATAACATGTATCAATAAAATAATTAATGTATGGACCAGTAGCGGAGGCAAAATTTTTACCAAAAACATTCAAAAAGTAAAATAAGAAAAAACACAAAAAAGCCAAGAGAATTCATCATCAAAGTACAAGATAAAAAGAAATTAACTTTATATAAACAGTATAATTTATAAATAAGGGGTTTAATCCCTTCTGCCCCTTAAATCCGCCCAAAATATCTATGTGTAAGCTAGCCCGACATCACCATTAAGCAATATATAGAAGGAAAAGTTTTCAATATAGAAAAAGAAATATTAAGACTCCACAGAATGGGTAAATAAAGAATTACAGATCCCAACTATAGGGATTGAATGTACATCTCAACGATATAGTATACTGAAGTATGTGAAAGAATTACTTAGACCAACAAAAAAAAGAAAAAAAAGATCCTTCAAATGTTAAACAGTATAATTAAAATGCTAGCAATTAGCATTAATAGTACCCTAGAGGATTTACTACCTTCAGCAGAATGGCTCTTTTGTTCCTCAGGTTTATTTCCTTCAGGAGGAATGATATTATCGCAACTTAAACCTTTTTTGTCCTCCTTACACATATTGGCAAAAAGACCAGGTGGATATTTCCCATATAGATTAATGTAATTAAACATAATTGTTGCACATCCATTTTGCACATCATTTAATTCATCCATATGGTTGCAGGCTAATTGCTTGAATGCATTGCAACATAGAGTTTCATTGTAGTGAGGTCCTTTGCATTGGCTTGTTACAATGGTGTAATTCTCCTTCTCAAAATCAACAGGACAATCTTTTAGGAAAAGAAAAATGAAAAAAAATAGAAGTTAGAACACTAGTTTTAATTGGTAGCTAAGCAAATTATAGAAGAATAAACAAACAAATTAAAGAAAAATTAATTTTGAGTTGGACGGGTTGTGTTATGACCTATGATCTGTGATGGAAAAATGATATTGTATAGCCGCTCTCAAAATAATAGTCAATATATATATATATATATATATATATATATATATATATATTAGTTTTGTATATTATATACAAAAAATATATAAATTTTATACACTTTTGAGGCTGCCGAATATAAATAGTGTTGGCTACGAGCTAAAAATAATCTTTGCCCAAAATTGATTTAAAGTTGGACGGGTTGAGTTATAATCTATGATTAGCCCAAATTGCCCCGTCCATTTTGACTAAAGCAGGCATGGAGAGTATAATTTGGGGGGAGGCGGGCGTCGACCCTACCTTATG
>MCJB01050595.1:20298-52392 GCA_002018475.1 Nicotiana obtusifolia
TCCTAGCGTCCCCCCTCTCACTCTTCCCCACGCCTATTTGTTCACCCGAGATGCAGAACCCTTTTTTTTTTAATGAATAGATAGAGCCATGATACATTCCGAAATATTGTCGAACGCGGGCCAAGAGGGGCTACCGCAAGTTTCCCAAAAGTCCTGACTTTTTCGAGGTAGGGCTTCGACCTGTATCTGGCCAACTCCTCGAACTGCTGGGTGCGGCCTCCTCTTCCACTGAGGCCAATTCCTTCTTACCATTTAGCTATTTTCCCTGTCGAGAAAGAGATCGAGGATAGGTCGGAAGCTTCTTCCATCGAGCATCAGTCTCAGCATCAACAGAAGAAAAGGACTGACCGACTGTCGTTCAAGAGAGATCCCGAAGGCTCGAACTTTTTGCTAGCTTTGAAAGATGGGCCGAAGGAAAGAGGAAGACCAAACAAAGTCGCGGTCAAAGCGAGGCCAGGAGGTGACAATTGAGAGGTTGTCACTGAGCTGCAATGAAAAGAAAAACGGGTCAACAACATCAACATGTGTATTTGAGAGATTGTCCTCGGGCTGAGGAGTGGCCACATGAGTTTGTTGAGGTGTTTACACAGACCTGTGGTCCTCTTTTATATTCTGTCGAGAGTTCGGATTGCTCCACCTAAGTAATCCTTCTTGGCATCAAGAGTCGTCAATACTGAAAAAGCCCTGGCATTACCTTGGGGAAATCTAGGAGGATAGCTCGCCGAGCCTGTGGTGGACGTCGGTTGGGTTGTCGACGATTACGACCATTCAAAGACATTTTTCCATTAGCTAGAATAGGAAGGTGGCTGACGCCAACCTCGAGATGCTTTACTCCTAACCGCACAAGGTTCCAAGACGGAGCTTAACCTGATTCTGATGTTTGATTCAACTCATTTATTGATTAGATCTTTTTAAAGGGGTTTTGGCCTCGTATGACAACCTCACCTAATAAATGACATAAAAAGCACAACTTATTATTATTGGTATCTTATGGCCCCCATTTATATTTTAATTTAAAAAAGAAATTTTGTATTAAAAAAATAGGTTAGACCTTCTTCCCCTATGTCTCTCTCTCTTCGTATCTCTTCTCCATATCTCCTCATTCTCTCTCTTCACACCACAAAATTTTAGAGCAATTGGCATAAAATAAATGCCTAAAGGAATGGATCAAGAAACTGAATTCTCGTGGCCCATTTTCGAAGTTGGACAAGTTTTTTCATTCTCACTTAGCATTGAACTCGAAAGTGAGAATTCTAAAGGAGGAAATCAAGCAAACTTTCTACAAATTTGCACAAAAATTTTGTTCAGAAAAGAAATAGTTTGTTTTGAATCGAAAGAGGAATGAATTTGGGTGACTATACACATTCCAAGTTTATTGAACTTTCAAATTTTAGTAAATACACATCTCAATATATATCGACTTATATATCTTATTTCATGTATATCATGCATATATACACACACACACACGTCTATATATATCAGTGAAAATATTGTGCGATATAACACTGACATATGATATGATATACATGTATATGTATAAATCTCGTGTGATATACACACTGATATATAACAGCCAAAATACATATCGGTGAATATTTGCAAAATGTATAATCACTATTTTATTTTCATTCTTTGTGTATATCAAAATGAATAGTAAAATTTTATTTTCATTATTAGTATATCCAAACTATGAATTTATAAATATAGTTATTCAAAAATTTTTGTTGTCTCTATACCAATATATATCATAATAAAAATAATTATATTATTTGTATATCACAGTATATAGTATATTAAATAATGGGTATACCTAATATATTAAATAATGGGTATACCTATATAAACCAACTCAAAGATACTCTTAGCATGATGTGATATTATCTGCTTTTGATCAAACACCAATTTTACCTTCGAACTAAGTTCTATGTGGCCCATGTAAACCGAGCCCCACACCATCACTATGTCATGGTCTTACTCGTCCCGTCGAGCTTGGGCTCTTATATCATTTGTTGGGCTCAATCAACTCAATGATACTCTTAATATGGTGTATATTGTCCGTTGAGAGCCAAATTCGCACGATTTTTCCCAAAAGGTCTTATACTATTAAAAAATCCATACACCTTATATGTAGGCTCCCAATCTTTTTAGCTACGAATGTGAAACTTTGTTCGCACACCCAATAATAACCAATAATCTTTGAGAAATGACTCAAATTGTCTCAGTGGTTACAGTTTTTAGAGGTATAAAGAAGAGAAAATGTACGTTATGTTTTAAGAAAAAGCTGCCAAAGAAGGGTAAGCCTAAATTACATTAATTCTTGAAATTAATTGCATTGAGAATATTTAGAAGTTACACTAAAAAGAAGAGAATAAAATAATAGGAAAAATTAAAGAATACTAACTTCCTTGTTGCTGAAGAAGGGCACGTCCCGTTTGCACACGAGCCTCAAGCACGTCATCTGCTCCAATACAAAGGGAATTTTAAACAAAAATAGGAAAAAACAATATCAATTCTTTTTTGTTAATATTGCAATTTGAATATAAAGAAAAAGAACATAAACATAAAAATAAAAATGGAGGAATTACTTTTGAGGTGGAATGGGGAAGGGGAAGCCAAGCCAACAAGAAGGAAGAAGAGAAACAAGAAGAAGCATTTTTTGAACCCCATCAGTTTCTCTTCTTCTTTTCTATATATTAAATCCTATTATATTTTTCCCAGTAAATACGATGACAAATCTCTTTGAAAGTTTCACAATTTTGTTTTTGTTTAGAGAGAGATATGTTTCAAAAAGGAGCGGAAGCTAATGAAGAGAAAAGAGAGAGACTCGGAGAAAGAAAGGCAGAAATTGAAATGAGGAGGATTTGTTTAGGCTGATTTCAATACATTGATTTGTATAGATTTATAGGTTAATTTCTCTAGTTGGAGAGGTCTCTCCAAAAATAACTTTTTATCTAATTTTTATTTGAAACATATAATTTTTGCATTGAGAATGAAAAAATTCTGATGGAGAGCGCTTCACGTTTAGTCGGTCCTAAATATCAGAAAATTGAAACACCAATACGAATACCAAATATCGAATGGAACACATAAAAAAAATACTATCTCTTTCACATTTCATAATTACTGTTACTACTGGTTTCCTACATATTGTACCATAAATTTTCAGTTACATATTAATTAAATGAGTAATTCATTTTGGTTAATCTGTCTCCCTTTTAGGTTCTTTGTTAATGTGGTGTGTGAGTGTGTGTCTCAATCAAAAATTCTACCACAGGCATCGTGATGGCACTTAATTTTTAAGATTAGGTAAGGCGATTACAATTACATTTCGAGCCTTTTTTTTAAATATATAATTTAATACAAGTGTCGAAATCAAAAGCGGGAACAATTATAACAACCTCCCAAGACTGGTAATACTGAGTCACGAACTCTAACTGAATACATGTAGTGATATCAAGGATCGAATATATAATACTGTTCGAATAAGAGTTGACAGTACAATAAAATGGAAAGACTCCAGGGGACTGCGACGAACAAGCAGCCCTACCTTGAATCCTTGCGATCACACTCTAATCTCTGTCCGAATTCGATTTTCAATACCTGACTCTGCACAAAAATGTGCAGAAGTGTAGTATGAGTACACCATAGTCGGCATCCAGTAAGTATCATAACTAACTTCGGTGGAGTAATGACGAGGTACAGTCAAGACACTCACTAGTCAAATAACCTGTGCAATATAACAATATACAATAGTACTGAAAAATAAATAGCAGTGATAGCAACAAAAATCAATCAGTGATATAAACAGCAAGGCAACAAGAACACCAAAATTATTGCTCAAGCGAATAAGGAACACAAATACAACCAATTAATCAAGTCCTTCAAATATAAATCTTTCACATATAATTCTTTTAAATAAATACCTTCTGAATATACTTCTTTCAAATAAATATCTTTCGCATATAAAATTCTTTCAAATAAATATGTCTTGCGAATATACTTCTTTCAAATAGATATCTTTCGAATATAATTCTTTCAAATAAATATCTTTTGCATATACTTCTTTCAAATAAATATCATTCTGTGACACCTTATTTCATAATCATAAAACACGGGTCTCAACCCACTTTCATATTTCCATGGCACCTCGTGCTCATATTTCTATCAAAATCGCACGGACAACTCACGTGCCAATAATAAAAATCATTATATTTCCCCGGCACCTCGTGCCCGTATTTCATATCACATCTGCACGGACAGTTCACGTGCCAATAACAAAATTATTATATTTTCTTGGCACCTCGTGCCCACATTTCATATCACATATGCACGGACAGTTCATGTGCCAATAACATAATCCGCCTGGCAATAGCCACAAGCTCACAATTTCAACATAGATCGGACTATTATCAAGTTTGCCGAAACAGCAAGACAAGTTGCACAAGATATAAAGATAAACACAAGAAAAATCACAACATCACATGAAAATCACCAACACAATAATCCCATATCATCACTTATCATCCCTGGCAATAGCCACCCTTATCTCTCCTATAACCACCCGTATCACTCCATAATAATAGCCACCCTTATCCCTCCGTCCCGACAATATCAATAGCCACCCTTATCGCTCTTATAGCCACCCTTATCTCTTCTTATAATAGCCCCCCTTGTCTCTCCTCCCAGATAATAATCCAACACACATAACAACAGTGATATGCCATCCTTATGTCCGCTTGTTATCAACAATGAAATGCCATCCTTATGTCCTTGTAACAATAACTCAAATAACCCAACAATTTACACGGAATATTATCATAACAACATAACACAATCAATTCATATCACAAATTGCCTGATGGCCACAACCAATTCCAAAGATACAATAAAATCAATAAATTTCACAGCAAATAGCCCAAGACTCCACACAACGTATATAAAACTTCAAAACAATAACAGAGACAGCACATTCTTTAATCTAAAATTTTGATAAATATATATATATATATATATATATATATATATATATATATATATATATATATATTAACACCTCATTTTAAATTTACTTAATTAATTATTTTTAGAAAATGTCAACTAAATAAGCACATGGGATTCACATAAAAATCAAAGTGGCAATCACACCAATTATCATATAAAAACAATGTCGACAAACAAGGATTTGAGGTATGGAAAATAAAGAATTTAATAAATGCCAACAATTATCCAATTTAATACATAAAAATGCCTAAGACTTTAAACCAATAAAATTTGCACATATGATATTCGGCTTCAAGTATGTATATTTTTATATATATTGCCTCACATTGTACTCATGACTCGTAGATTTTGGATGTATAATATAATAATTTATGCTAATTTGTGATATTTCTATGTGTAGGAATCATTCGGATGTGATTTGGGACGAAAGTGCGCAAATTGGAGTAAAAATGGGAAGAAAAGACAAAAGTTCACATTTGAGGGCCACAGGCAGCGTGGGGCACTACCTGTGGCGCACAAAACAGAATGCTGAAAAGTTTAGTGCCAGGGCCAGTGCCCATGTTGCCCTGGACGCTCAAAGAGTGAGCATGTCCTATTTCGGCCGGGACTCGGTCATTTCTACCCCAAGACGCCCCAAATTCATATAAAACCTAACCAAAACCTAGTTTGAGGGGGAAGAACGATTTTGAGAGGACTTTTGACCAAGGGAGAGCGTAGAGCCGCCGTGAAGGCCGTGTTTCATCTTTTCATTCACCAAACTTAGTAATTTTTATGTTTCTTTGTATGATTTGTTGTTTGGCTACCATGTCTATGTGGAACTAAACTTCATGTTCTAGGGTTGTGGTTCTTTCACGACTATTGTTATTCGGATATTGATTTTGCTTTCTTGATTTATCATATTGGTTTATTTATTCAATCCTGCACTTATTTATTTGATTGCTTAATCACCAATTAAATACTATCTAGAATTGAACTCGAAAGTGGGAATTTTAGATTGCATATTGGATTGAGTAGAGCAAGTACTTGAACCCGGACATCGGGGAACGAATTCGCGGTTAGGATAGACATATACCTAATTGCCTTGCTTGGTTGATTTACAGGAATTATAGACACGTTTTTGTTAGTTCTAATTCCATAGACATATAGGCATTAGGTTAGCTTGAATAGGCGAGTAAGAACTTGACATATTCTTATGAGCAATATTAATCCTATTAACCAATAAACTAGATAAATTAGTTAGTCAATTCAATTGAAGAATACAATAGGAATATTAGATATCTCATAACCCTAGATCGTTTTCATTATATTGATAATATAATAGTTAATCACAAGTCCCCTTGGGTTCGAAATCCGACTTTTAGTCACTTTATTACTTGACGACCGCGTATACTTGCATGTGCGTTTGGCTGCAACAAGTTTTTGGCGTCGTTGCCGGGGACTTAGAATTAGCTATTTCTCTAGATTAGACATTTATATTTTATCTATTCAAGTTTTTTTATATATATTTTTAGTTTAGTAGTATTTTGTTTATTTATTTTAAAATGGCATCTTGGAATGAAAATTGTTCGAATGATGGTGATTCTTATTTTGATGATCCTTGTCCATATTGTGGAGGATCCCACTGGTAAAAAATTATCAAAATATTCCCGGGGCCGAGTTGTGGGCACAATCTCAATCCTTCGAGATATGGAACGTGATGGTCAAGTTGGTCATTATGATGGTTGTCCTAATTCTTTTTATCCTTCTCTGAGCCCATATTCTGATCTTTTTAAAAGTGTTTGTGAGTTTGATAGGGGCAATGAAGTGCAGGATATGGAACGTGATACATATATTAGAGATATTTTAAGGCAAGTAGCAGAGCAACATGTTTAAAAAAGATATGAAAAGAATGAAGGAAGCAATCACAAGAATGAAGGCCAATCTGGAAGAATTGAATGAAGAGAGCGAGTTCCAGCAAGTGAAATTTTTTGAAAAAGAAGAGATTTTGAGCCAAACTTGGCTAGTGGAACAAGCTGAAAAATTAAAAATGTATGAGGCTCAACATGAGAAAATTACAAATGAGATGAGATACTTTATAAAAGGAGAACTAAATTGGGACAAGAGATCGATAAAATTGGCATTGCTATTCATGGCTTAGAGGCTTAATTGAATACAATGGTTGATGTGTCTAACACCCAACAAAACAGTAATGAGTTGTGTGAAGCTGAAAAGGAGCTTATATGCCAAATTGAGGAGCTAAAAGTGGAGAGCCAATCAGTCGAACATATTTTTGTTTATGATGTCCATGTTGAGAAAAGTACACTAGAGCCATGTGAGGAAGCAGATAATGTTATATTTGAAGACTTTTATGCATGTAAATATGATAATGTAAAGAGTAATACAATTCTAGAGTTTGGATGTATTCGTCTTTATTCCATACATTTTTCAATATTGTGTTTGGATGATGGAATGAAAATCGAGTCATCTGAGCCTTTGGAGGAACCAATGGACGAGGAACGGGATGCTTACATTCTTGAATTCGATATGCCGAAAAATAAAAATTACATTCCTCATCTAAAGGCCGAGAAGTGCAGAGTAAAAAATTTATCTTTGTAGCCCCACTACTTAAGCATAGCCGCAGACTGGATGCCATGTTAGGGGTACAATTCATAAGTTCAAGATGGAGGAAAAAATGGTTCACTTTGTGCCGCGACGTTAAATTAGGTGCTTGTTAGGAGGCAACCCAACTTTACTTCTTTATTTTATTTTTATTTATTTTATTTGTTTAAAATTATTTTTATAGTGTTGTTTTGTTTTGTAGGATTATGAGCATAGGAAGAAAAGTCACTGGAAGCGTGCAAAAGCGAGCCAAATGGGGGAACTAGTGTGAGATATCCGCACAAAGGACCATCCTTGGGATTAGTCTGAGTACCCCGTGAGCTACTATTGCTTCGGCCTTTGGTCTTTCAGGGAGTTCTTGTCCACCCTTGTTATTTTACTTTATTTGTGCATTGGGGACACTGCACTCTTTTAAGTGTGGGGTGGAAAATTCTCTGTGCTTTGTATAGTATTATAATAGTATATTGTTAATTTCTTATCTTTTTATTGTTAGCTATCTTTTTATTTTTAATTGAATAGTTAGTAGATTAATGGTATAGTATAATAGTAGTTTTAGTAGCTTAATTAAAAAAGATAAAAATAAAAATAAAACAGAAAAAATTGAAACTTTATTTTTGGACTTTTCCTGACGATGGATCTCCTAGAAAATTTTCTTCAGGGATTAACGTCTAAACAAAAAAATAATAGAAATATCTAAAAACATGTCTCTTTTTTTGGTAGCAATAATACCCCATGGTTTTTCTTTGTGAAACGATTCTTTTTCATGGGATGTAGTTTGAACCGGGTAGTAGTTTTTAATTTTTTTAGAGTAGATTAGAATGAAGGAAATAAATGGAGGAAAAAAAGATGAATCTAGGCGCCCTTGACTTGTTTGATAGTAGCAATTTAGGCTTTGGCATGTATAGTATCTTTCCTATAATTTGAAATTATTGATGATGCCTTGCTTAGTTGGATAGCATGTTTTGTGATGCCTATGTCTCGTTTTCTTGACTTGTGTTCACTTTGTGCTTAATGCTTAATATCTCGTGGCTTCGTAAATACTTACACTTGTTGAGAGTCGGAATGAGACCGTCTTAGTGATTCATGTGCCATGTGTGGTGACGTTTTTATGTATTGTACGTGTGTCTAGAACTTGCCCGGTATGTGAGTTGAAGCAAAAATTTGGGTGATGCTCGGTTTGAAAAATGATTTTAGGCTTTGTTTGATCTTTTTGAGCTTATTGCTTACCATAAATAAAAATTATCTCTAGTTAAACCCTTTGAGCCTATAGATTTTATTTGGCACCCGTATTACAAGTCTATACCCTTTTTGTTCTTAATTGACATTGTTTTGATCATTTTATCTTTTAAAGTACTTTAATTGTGAAATGAGCACTAAAAGAAGTAAGAAGGGACTAAATGTGAGGTGTCTTTTGAGTGGAACCAATAAAGGAAAAAAAGGTGCACTTATTTCGAAAAAGAATATGCCACTAGTGGAAATTACAAAAGAGAAAAAGGAAAAAAAATATTTTGTGAAATTGAAGTTGGATTGAGGAAATATGCGTTTAAAGTTGATTATGTGATGTGTTAAAGTGCTTAGGAGGGTGAACCACTATTCCTAAATATATCATACCCGTCATTTAGCCCTCATTACAACCATGAAAAGTCCTAATTAATTTTAGATCGAGCAAGCTTACATTAGTAGAGATTTACATTAAGGGCGAGCCTATGGTACGAATTGTATGCATGTGACTTCTTTGTAAGAGTGAGAGTTTTCTTTTATATACAAGTGAGTCCTTAAACTATATTTGATCATGAGATTCGAATGTGTGGATTCAACTTACTATCTTCGCTTTTGTTGTGAGGGCACATTGTTTCATGATGGATAGGTAACATTAATAGACTTCTCTAGGATGTTGGGTGTTCAAGCCATGAGTGCAATGAGACATTGAGTTGGTTTTTGAGGCTAGGATTGTTGTAAGCATGTCGTCTTTGTTTGAATATTTTTGAAAAATGACATAAGTAAAGGGAAGTGTATGTGATTGCATATACTAGAGTTTAATTGTTGCTATCAACCATGGTTATTAGTGTAGAGTGCTCAAAAATAGAGTAATTTATCGGTTGACTCGAGGACGAGCAACGTTTAAGTGTGGGGTGTTGATATTCAGCTTAAAGTATGCTTATTTTTATGTGCATTACGTCACATTGTGCTCGTGTTTCGTAGATTTCGGATGCATAATATAATGATTTGTGAAATTTCTATGTATAGGAATCATTCGGATGCGATTTAAGACGAAAGTGCGCAAATTGGAGCAAAAATGGAAAGAAAAGGCAAAAGTGCACATTTGAGGGCCACAGGCAGCGTGGAGCGCTACTTGTGGCGCACAAAATAGTATGTTGAAAAGTTGAGCGTGAGGGCCAGCGCCCCACGCTTGCCTGGACGCTCAAAACGTGAACATGTCCTATTTCGGCCGGGACTCAGTCATTTCAACCCTAAGATGCCCCCAACTCATATAAAAGCCAACCTAAACCTATTTTGAGGGGGAGAACGGTTTTTGGAGGAACTTTTGACCAAAGGAGAACACAGAGCCACCGTAGAGGCCGAGTTTCATCTTTTCTTCCACCAAACTTAGTAATTTTTATGTTTTTTTGTATGATTTGTTGTTTCACTACCATGTCTATGTGGAGCTAAACTTTACGTTCTAGAGTTGAAGTTCTTTCATGACTATTGTTATTCGGATATTGATTTTGCTTTCTTAATTTATCATATTGGTTTATTTATTCAATCCTGCGCTTAATTATTTGATTGCTTGATCACCAATCAAATACTATCTTCGAATTTAGAATTGAACTCGAAAGTGAGAATTCTAGATTGCATATAGCATTGAGTAGAGCAAGTTCTTGTACCCGGGTATCGGGGAACGGATTCGCAGTTAGGATAGACATATACCTAATTGTCTTACTTGGATGATTTATAGGAATTATAAACGCGTTCTTGTTAGTTCTAATTCCAAAGACAGATAGGCGTTAGGTTAGCTTGAATAGGCGAGTAAGAACTCGACAGATTATTATGAGCAATATTAACCCTGTTAACCAATAAACTAGATAAATTAGTTAGTCAATTCAATTGAAAAATACAATAGGAATGTTAGATAGCCCATAACCCTAGATCATTTTCATCACAGTGATAATATAAAAATTTGCTCTTCCTCTGTTTAAAGTTCATTAGTTATTTTCTTTTTAGTTTAATTACTTTAGAATCACTATTTTTGGGTTTAATCCTTGTTTAGATAATTAGGGTAGTCTAATTTAGTTAATAGTTAATGACAAGCCCCCGTGGGTTCGACATCCGACTTTTAGTCACTTTATTACTTGACAATCGCGTGAGCGTTTGGATGCAACAACGTACTCGTCACCTCGCGTACAAGGCTTTCAATCAAACAATTTCCACATAAGGCTCAATGCCTAAGGGGTAATTCCCCAACTCAAGGTTAGGCACGATACTTACCTTTTTAAAGTTAAGCCGATATTCCAAAATAGCCTTCTTGCTTGAATTGACCTCCGGAAAGCTCAAATCTATCCAAATTAATTGTATAACTTAATTGAAATTCATCGGAAACAATTCCGAATAATATAACGTCGACTAAAAATTTCACATTAAAAAGTCAACCGAAAGTCAACGCGGGGCGCGCCTCTCGGAACCGGATAGAATTTTCATGAAATGCAAACACCCATTATGATAGAAGTTCAACCATACCAATTTTATCAAATTCCGATAACTACCCGACCTCCAAATCTTAAATTTTCGTTTTTGAAAGATTTTGTAAAAATCCCAATTTCTTCCATTTGATTCACTAATAATTGATGAAAATAATCATAGAATCATGAAATATAATCACTTTTGGATATAGAATATTTACCCCAATCAAGCTAGTGAAAAATCCCTCCAGAATCGCCCAAAACCGAGTTCCAAAAATCCAAAACAAAAATAGAAAAATGACCAAGTTAGATCCTTAAGTCTTCTGCCTAGGTTTGTAGTTGCGGACAAAAACTTCGCATTTGGGAATGAACAGTGTTCGCAATTGCGGATGAACAGTGTTCGCAATTGCGAATGAACAGTGCCACACCAGAAACCAGCAAACTCAAACTTCTCTGAAATGATCCAAAACCACCTTGAAACTCACCCGGAACCTCCCGGACACATACCATATATGAATTTCAATCATAAAACATGCTACGGACCTGCTCGCACACTCAAAACGCTGAAAAAATATCGTCTTGACCGGATATTGACCATGGTCAAACTCTCAAATTTCTTAACTTTACTAGTCTCTCAACCAATGATCCAAAAATACACCCAAACCCCTCGGGACCCCGTCAAATCATACCAACAAGTCCCAAAATATAGTACGAATTTATTCGAAGCCTCAAATCACATCAAACAACGACGAAACTACAAATCACGCCTCGAATTGAATTATGAGTTATGAAATTTTCAAATTCTATAATTTGTGCCGAAGCGTATCAAATCAATCCGGAATGACTTCAAATTTTGCACACAAGTCATAAATGACATAAAAGCTATTCTAATTTCTAGAATCGAAATCTGACCTCGTTATCAACCAATCGACTTACGGTCGAATTTGTGAATATTGCAAGAACTTCATTTTCTAACTTTTCGCCGAAATGGGTCGAATTGTCTTATGGACTTCCAAATCCAAATCCGGACATACGCCTAAGTCTTAAATCACCATAGGAAACTAATGACATCATCACAACTCCATTCCGGAGTCGTTTGCTCAAAAGTCAATCTTCGGTCAACTCTTTTTATTTAAGCTTCAAAATTAAGAATTGTTCTTTCAATTTAATTCTGAATCTTCCGAAAACCAAACTCGACCCTTTACGCAAGTCATAGCACATATTACGAAGCTGTCGAGACCTTAAGTCGTTGAATGGGACGTAAATCCTCAGAACGTCATAGCACATATTACGCAAGTCACAGCACATATTACCCAATAATTTTTTTTAATGGGTAATAAATGTTTCTTTTTCACATTTCACATAGAAATAGTCAACTAGCCCACAGTTTCCCTCCTTTGCTCTCGCCAATATCGACGATTCTCGATTCACTCGCCCTCTCTTCCATTTTTTCCTCTTCTCCTTCTAATATCCGACTAGCCCCTCGCCGCCGTTGTCCGCCTCATGGGACCGCCGTTCTCCTCTCAAATACACCGCTTTTAAATCCTGTACCCCTTTAAAGCAAGTTTCACTTTCGTCTTCTTCAACAAGTTATTGTCGCACAAGTAGCGTCTCCGGCGACGCTTCTGATGTTGCTTTCGATGGTTCGTTCTTATTTTTTCCTTTTTTCAGCCTTTTTTTTTCACTTTCTTAACAGCATTATATTTGCATTTATATCTTTTCCTTAATTTCAGCTGCAATATTTTACTAGTATTTAGATTTTAGTTTATCCTGCCACGTAATGTACTAGGTAATTGTTACTTCCTCATTGAGGGTCGACACGTTTGAGTTCAGTTTGAATTTGGATGTTGATTTCTTAATGTTTTTTAAATAAGGTTTACATATTTAGACGTTACATGAAAAGTACAATATGAATACATTATGTTGCTTAGTTGAGCATATGACACTGATTTGTTAGACTATTGTCACTTTAGCTTGTGAAGCATATTAGTATTGATCTTTATTTTGATTAATGGATTACTAAGGAATAGGGAAAGAAACCTATTTACTTTCACATAAAATGGTGCCTCTCCTCATAAATTTGTAATCTTGATATTTGGTTTTACTTTTTAGTGGCCGATTAACTATTCCAAATGCTTCAGTGGACGAACGAATTCTAAAAACCTAAATAAATGCTTTTCCTTCACTTTACATTCCTATTTTTTATGTTCTTAACTCGCTTCTTGGTACAATGGGAGGGGCAAAGAATTCTAGTTCTAGTTCTTCTTCTGCCTAATCTTTAGTACTGCTTTGAGATTGAATCTTTAGAACCATGTGTCTAAGAGGGCAAAAAAGTAAGGTAAACAAAGAATCCTTCTTTTTCTTTGGACCCACCCAATAAAAAATCCTTGTTTCAATTGAATAGAAAATCACAGTCTGGGGGGACACAAGGTCAAGATTGCACAGTCCTACAACAAGCATGCAGAAACTAAGAGTTTAATTCTTTATCATTCAAAAGAGCAGCCAAGTGAACGCAAAACAATAACACTCACCACTATGTGGGCATCTTTATCCAGTCTTTGATGGAAACTGGAAAGAGGAAAAACATCTCGCAGTTGTAGTTATGTACCTTATTAAGTAGGAGAGAAATAAAAGTTGTCCAAGAACATAAACAGTAGCAGTAAGGAGAATTTGTGTGTGTGTGTGTGGGGGGGGGGTGGTTTAATAACTGCTAGCTTGCTGCTTTTTTAAGTTGTCTTCTCACTTCCCTTTGGGCCCTTAAGCAAGCTGCATATTCTCGGTGCATCACTTGGCTGCGGGAGCAGATCTACCTCCAGGCAAGCCGTTGATTTTTTTCCTAAATGTGTAAAAATACACACCACTTGAACAAGATGGCTTGCCGGTTCTCTGGATGAAGCACTTCATACTATCGAGAGGTCAAGGGTTCAAGTGGTAAAACATTTTTGAGTTGCACATTTGCATGCACAATCCTAAAACCCTAAGTTTTTTTTGAGTGAGAATAGAATTAATAAAATTACAAAGAAGGTTGACCATGTTAAGAGGTAATAACAGCTTTTACCAAGCAATTTAAAACAATCGTTAACCCAATTTTTTAGCAATTTTTTGGCAGATTCATGCCTTCATTTTTACAAAGCAACCGCAGGAATTTGCTCTTCAAAATCTCTGATTCTTCAAGAAGAGGTAATAAATGCTTCATCCTTCTAAAAAGTTACGGCTTTGCTAAACTATTTCTCTGTGACAAACTTTTCATTCTCTTTACAATTTGAGATTTTTGGGAATCTAGATGCTTCTTGATGCTATTTTCACGGTAGGTTCTCTTAATATATTTTTCTTTCTTCTTCTTTCTCGTTGGAGTTTCTTGAAGACATCCGTTGTTTTCCTTTGTTGGTTGAATTCTATGAAATTATTTAGGATTTATCTAAATTAATATTTGAACTTCTAATTCAGAAAGATATTTATCCTAAAGCAACTTCTAGATTCCAAAAATAAGTTGAAAATATCAAGATTTATCTTAACTTGGAAGAAAGGGCCAATGAGTCGGAACTACATCGAGAAAGTGAGGGAGCTGATTTAAATTCCTTAAAAGCTGATCTTGGAGAAAGATTAGCAATTAGAAAATTTCATCCAAATGATCAATGATGCAATAAGAAGAACATATCTTCAAAAAGGTCCTTTCCGACCTCGAAATCACATTTTTCATCTAAGAAATTTTTATGGCAAATTATGTCGCTTTAATTGTTGGAGTGTGGTGTAACAAAAGATATGTTTTTTATTTCAATTGATATTTGTTTCAAGATGAAGGCATCAATTAAAGAGGTTCTTACACCAAACAATACTAATTTATTATGTTTAAATATGTATTAATTAACTTATGGTTTAGCGATAATTATTTTTCGAGAAGACATATGTCATGTATTTATTGTGTTGGTGTAAACACCCGATGCGAGTAAGTATTTACTGTGGAGATGTATTTCCAAGTATATGATTTACAAGTTGGAACAAGAAGGACAAATTTAATATGCATATTGATGGACCAAACAATATACATAATCAATCAAGAAAGAACTGTGAAGATTTGATGGAACAAAAACAACCATTTAAAGTGCACTTGCTAAATAATTTGATATCCCAAAATGATAATCCGTGGTTCAAAAGATATCTTATCATATCAATTATAGCTTCTATACAAGTCCAATATTTGATCTAACTTTTGCTGATCGGATTGTTTAGTGATGCACTTTGAACGGACTGTTTTTGTCTCATCAAATTTTCATATTTCTTTCTTGATTGATTATGAACTCTATTTGGTCCAAAAATATGCATATCAAATATGTCCTTGTTCCAACTTGTAAACCCTATACTTGAAAATACATTTCCACGGTAAAGTCGTATCGGGTGTTTACACCAACCCAATAAATACATGGCCTATGTCTTCTCAAAAAAGCATTATCACTAAACTATAAGTTAATGAATACATATTTTTACCTTAATTTATCACTTAAATATGATAAATTAGTATTCTTTGGTGTAAGAACCTCTCTTAAGTGATGCATTCATCTTGAAACATATAACAAGTGAAGTAAAAAGTCGCATCTTTAGTTACACCATACTAATAAACCATCTAAGGATTAAAGCGATGCAATTTACCATAAATATTTCTTCAAGGAAAGTTTCGATTTAGAGGTTGGAAAAAACCTTTTTGAAGATATGCTCTTCTTATTACATCATGATCATTTGGATGATATTTTTTCGAATTGCTTGTTTCTCCCCAGAGTCTTTAAGAAATTTAAATCAACTCCTTCACTTTGTCGATGTTGTTTCGACTCATTGGTCATTTCGTCCAAGTTATATGAACTTGGTTTTGAAAGTTGCTTTCGCATAATATTTCTTCATTGAAATTTAAGCTGAATTAAAATTTTAAATATCAGTTTAGATAAACTCTAAATAATTTATAGAATTCAACCCAGAAAGAAAAACAATTGATGTTTTCAAGAAGTTCAACAATTATTAAGAGAACTTACTGTGGAAATAGCATCAAGAAGCAACCAAAAAACTCATATTGTTGATTTTTTTGTAGCCATGGTTTCCGGGCTAGTTTACGTTGCCTTGACTAATTCCAGAGGATACCTGTTACCTCCCACCACTAACAGGTATAAGGTAACTCTGTCCACTAACGCTTGAACAGATGGGAATAAACCACCTTGTGTTTGTTTACCTTTACTAGGATTTGGACATGAGACCTCATGGTTCTCCATCTATTTCATTGACCAGTAGGCCATGCCTTTAGGCGTCTCGAATTGTAGATTTTTCAAAGAAAATTGACTCAGCAAATAAACAACTTTTTCTAAAGATAAAGCTTTTATTATCTCTTCTGAAGAATCTGAAGAATCTGAAGATTTTGAAAAGCAAATTCATGTGAATGCTTGGTAAAGTTGAGTAAGGCATTCAATTATGCTAGGAAGTTGTTAAAAGCTTGGGGCATCGATTGCTACGTTTACTAAAATTGCTTGGTAAAAGCTTTTATTACCTCTTTACCTAGTCTTTGCTTTTGTGTCTAAAGTTGATACTCCCCGTGAAATGAAAAGTTAATAGCTCCTCCATGAAGATGTATTAAGACCTACCCAAAATTTTGCGTTTTTTTATATAGTCAAAACTCTCTATAACATACTTGTTTGTTCAGGATATTTTTTAGCTGTTAAAGCGAAGTGCTGTTATAAAGAAAATATATTATAACATAGCATGAAAAATTGGTTCCATATAGAAGATGACTGTTATAGAAAAGTTCGATTGTATAGCACTCCCCTTTTGCTTCTAATCTTATCTTCTAAACCAAAATTGAAATGGTATCATCAATTCCTAGATGTGTTTCATGCAGACCTGTCGGGCATACCACCCGACAAGGGCATTGATTTTGGTATTGACCTGGTGCCGGGCACTCATCCTATCTCTATTTCTACATATCATATGGCAAGGTGCTTTCTGCTGCAGTATTCATCTTAAATCTACAGGAAGGTGATTTTCGCTGTATGAAGTCGGCCTAATAACTCATTCCCTATTCCTCTTCTCTCCCACTTTTCTCCTCCTCTTGGTTTTGTTTTGTTATCGTATTAATGCCATCCATATAAGAAATTGGTGTACTGATCTGTTATTCTCTGCAGCTAAATGATTGTAGAGCAACCAGGAGCTAATTGATACAAAAGGTGATTGGTAGTGTTAAAACCTGTTTGTATTGTCTACTGTCTACTATCTATTTACGTTTCTGTCTCAAGATATACATGACGTAAATGGGACCTTTCTCCTATGGTGTAGTGGCTTGTTAAGCTTGCCTCTCTATTGGAGAGACAATTATGTTGCTATTTTGCATGTGCTGCAGTAGAGGAGTAAGTATGCTGGTAAAAATAATAGAACTCTAAAGCCATGGCCATGAATTTTATTATGTGATTTCATGGTAGGAAATCACCGGTAACTGATGACTATTTTTGTGCTAGGTCAGGTCAAAGAGAAATCGATATCTTATACAACAATTACGAATTTGTAAGGAGACAATTCTTTTTGTGTTTTTGTTGTTAGAAAATTACATTATTTCACAAGCCACATAAGTATAAGAATGACTGATTTAGAACTTGTCTGTAATACAGCAAACAAGTTTGGCCAGCTTGCCTACTTTGTTTATCTATTGATAGAGAAACTGTAGCCTGTAAATATGCTTATTTAGTTGGTATTCTCTTATAATATAGGAGCAGATAATAAGTATTCTTTTTGGCATTATACTTAATAAAAGAAAGTTATTTATGTTGTTGTTACTATTCTTTATTTTGGGGGGTTGGGGAGCTAAAGTATGTGTTGGTCTCCACCAAGTAATAATTCCTTGAGGCAGCATTAGAAATGCCTGCAAATTTATAGATAAGAGATTTCAAAGTGTGGTTTCCATTAGTTGGGAGAGGGATTCATAACTAGTCGAAAGTGTCTTGGAGCAGTGAAACTTCTTTGCTTTCTGTTCAGATTTGCCTAATCCTGTTTTATGTTTCAATTTCTTGTTCTTTTCAGTTCCATCTGTGACGGAGGAAACATGGGAATCACTTGTTCTGAACGCTATTGAACCCGTGGTGGTCTAGTTTTGGGCTCCCTGGTGTGGTCCATGTCCAGTGATTAGCGAACTGGTCAAGCAATATGCAGGGAGAGTTAGCTGCTTCAAATTGAATACCGGTGACAGTCCTGCGATAGCGACCAACTATGGAATCCAAAGCATCCCAACCATAATGATCTTTGTCAATGGAGAGAAGAAAGATGCAATAGTAGGAGCTGTACCCAAAACCAGTCTAACTGCCAGCATAGACAAATACTTATAAAAGCTGTAAAATGATAAGCCCAAAGCTATACTTGGTTTTGTTGTCATAGTGATCCCAGATTTTCCATTCCGGTTATAATATCAGTAAAAACTTACCCACTCGCACATGGTGTTTACACCAAGCAAATGAATACATGTTACCCTCTTGATGGTTCGGTACTAGATTTGTGCCAATTAAACGAAGTTTCCTTTTTTTTTTTTGGGGGGGGGTCTGATCCCTAATAGATGATTTTACCAGAACTATAGGCGTTAAAATTGAACTAAAAAGTGTATTCCACCCAATTCGTTCAAAGTTTTGGTGTTATAAGATTGTTTAATCCATCTTGACTTAAGTAAGAATTTAACATGTTTTAACTCGCTTGCAGTGGTAGATGTAGCATTCGGACATCGGGTTCATCTGAACCTAGTACTTTTGAGGCAGGACATAAATTTATGTATAAAAATTCACTAAATTTGCAACAAGTAGTAGGTTGGACCTGTAATTTTAAGGTTGAACCTACAGAACTTAAATCCTAAATGCACCTCTGCCTTAAGGGTCTCAATTTTGACCATAGACATGTAGCAAACACAACCAACTCTCATCTCTTACTCAACCATGTTGACCAAGTAGGTCTTCGACGAGTTAGGTCATGATCCAGTCATTGGTTTGACCCGTTTCAACATGCCTAAGATCCTTTAGTCATAATTCTAACCCCTCAGTAGGGATGGCTCAAGGTGGAGGCTAGTAAAGCCTTTACTTTAAGCCCCTTAAACTATAGGGAATTTTTAGTTGTGAATTTACTATCTTATTTTTGCTTAGATAATATTGAAGTTTATAAAAAAAAGAAAAAAGAAATACTAAATCCTTATAAAAATGAAAAGAAAGACTATCTATTTTTTAACAATAGAAATATTTTAGAACTTTGAATTAAGATACTCAAATCTTCATATTGATAAATAATATCTTTTTTCAATAAGATCCAAGGTAACGAAACGTAAATATGTGGATAACATATTAGTAACTTGAATTTTCTTACCAATGTGAATATTAATATTATATTTTATAAGATAACTAACAATACACAAAAAAAAAAAAGATAAAAAGGAACCAATGTAATATTAATACTATATTTTGGAAGATAACTATATTATAGACAAAAAAAAGAAAAAGAAAAATTAAAACCCCTTGTTAAAATTTGGCTTTAGGTTACGAGTTTTATTAAGACGCCTTTGCCCCGGACCCCATCTTTGCATCATCTCACAGAAGAAAAACTCCAAAATCTATATAGAAAAGAATTAAATTGGTTGCTTTTTGGGAAACCAATTATAGAACCTAAATGGAGATGGCGACGGTGAGTGATTCTTCTTCAGCTTCGAACACTTAACAGTCAAATCCATCGCCCATTCTTCCCCGCCTTATACATCATAAGTGTACAGAGTAATTAGTTCGATATAGATACTAGTACTTAAGCATTGGCGGACCTAGAGTTTTGTGTAAGCATGTTCAAACATATACTGAAGTCTCAACAGTAGAAGCGTCGCTAAGTTAACAAACGAACCAGATTTATCTTGGGCTCTTTATTTTGGTTCTTACAAAATTTAAAATTTTTTTGCACGCTACTCTTTATTTGTTGTGAAGCAGCACTATTTAAAAAAAAAAAAAAATTTACATAAATATTAACAACAAATGTATCTACCTTTACAAATTTAACAATTTATTAAACTTTAGAAATTCTTACAACTTTTTTCTGTAACAAACATCAATTTGATCTATACCAAAATACTATACTCTGTTTATTTAATTATTTTTTATTTAACTTGTGCTATTGTTAAAAAAATAAAGCAACATAAGAGATCTACAAATAAATTAAATTCAAAATTCATATTAAAAGTTCTTAAACAATGAAAAGAAGCTAAACTAGAATAAAGAGTAACAGAAGAAGAAATAAGTGCAGGCCAATAACGAGGAGGAGGTGAAGGAGACAAGTAAATTAGTTTAAAATATATGAAGCGTTTCAATGAAAAAAATTGTAAAATTGACATATAATAATATTAGAAGGAAAGTCAAACATGAAAATCGATTTAGATAATTGTACTCCTATAATTTTTGTATGTTGGGGTCCTTTAAAATATTCACCTCAATATTCCGTCCCTCAAAAAGCAAAAAACCAAAAATTAGAAGATGAACACAGGAGGACTAAATCAACTACCAGCATTTTGGAAAATCGAACACGAGACCCACCACATGTATTGAACCCCGCTTGAACCATCTCGCCAAGGTATAACTTCGTTTAACGATTCCGCGCATTGTGTTTATAGTAATTTGTTTCGCAAAAAAATAATTTCTGCATAAAAATAATAAAAAAGTTTTACGAAGCAGGTTCAACTAGACTCACTTGAACCAACTGTATGGGCTAAAATTATTATAATTATATGTGGGCCAAGTCAACATTAGGAGAGCCTACAAACGCTGCCACGCATCATCGATGTGTTTTCAACAGAGGATGGAGGCGAGGTCGAAGTGACCCGACAAAGGACGAAGACAAGGTCGAGTTGAATCAGCAGAAGGACGAGGATGACCACTCCCTTTAGCAGGACAGTAACGGCTAAAGTTTTAGAGATAAGACCTTATAGAGAATATTCTCGGAAATATTTTTCCCATCTGTACTATTATAGTTTTTGGTCCATGTGCGTTTATAAATAGAAAGAAAAAGAATTGTAAAGGGGATTTGGACACTCATTTGTAAAAAGCAATACATTGACATTCTCTGAAGATTATGGTTTTATCATTAACTCTATTCTATTAGAAAATCTAATTGTTTAAACCTAGATCAAAATTAGGGTCAAACAGTTTGGCACCGTCTGTGCGGATTTTCTCAGCCAATCTTTTAGTTTCTATTAAATCCATAACTCATGTGACTTGTTAATCTAACCTACCACAAAGTTTATCTCTTCTCTTTGTGCGTACAAAAGCTTTCATGGTAGGTGATCAAGGAAACAAAACGAGGGCAACAAATAACGTTCTCCTTAACCTCATGAACGCCATCAACGAAGGCTATGACACACAGGGCAAAAAATTGATGCCCACTGCCTCCCCTAGGCGAGAGAGGTCACCTGCCCCTTTTTGCAGCACAAAAAAACCAAATGGGAAAGGAGCCTCCACGTCTGAGGGAGAAAGAGCGCCACCTGCTATGAAAAAGCTTCTCGAAGCATGGCTAACTGATACTGTAGTTAGCGTACTCAGTAAACAAGCTCCATGCACGACCACAGAAACCACGAGAATCCATGTAGAACAATATGGAAACGAACAAGATAACCAACTAGACCCTCTGACTAACAATGCAGGTGACAACGTCCTCGCCTCCACACTAAAAAGAATGGAGGAAATGGAAAACAAGAACGACGCTCGAAGACCAAATGAAAGAACACCAAGAACGGATAGAAAAAAATACTAGGTGCACCTAAAGGATTACCAAAAAGGGACGCGGGTAGGTTTGTGGATCAGCCGTACGGCAAGGAAGCGGACCCACATGCTATACCAAAGACCTTCAATTCATATCTCATGATCAACGACGGGACAACCGACCCCGAAGATTATGTGACTCACTACATTACTGTTGTGAAAGACAACGACCTTACCAAAGGGTAGGTGTCCTCCATCTTGCTGAAAAGGTTTGGCGAAATCCTCACTGGAGGGGCACTGACATGGTATTCATTATTACTAGCCCGTTCCATAGAAACATTTGAAGAGATGACCAACAAGTTCGTGACGGCATACGCCGGGGCCAAGAAAGCTAAAACAAGAGTAAACTACACCTATGTCATTAAGCAATCCCCAGGAGAGGGACTGAGGAACTTCCTCGCTCGATTCAACAGGGTGAGGATGACATTACCAATATGGGTTGAGCAGTAAAGGTTCGAGGGCGACCAGAAAGCTACTGAGTTGGCTGGTAAAGTATCCACCGGCCACTTGGGATGAAATCCATAATACCTACTGTGCGGAGGTCAGAGCGAATAACAACGACCTCAATGGACCAACTCGACAGCTCACCTTGGTACAATCTGAGCCCAGGAGAGAACGTAGAGATAGTATGAGGAGAGACCACCCAGTGTCACGGCCGAGCAGGGAACGACACCAAACCTATGTCAGGACACCCGTTCCCTCCTTCCGTTATGAAGATGGCCCGTCTAGGCCAAGATCAGGCACTCACAGGAAAGATCGAGGTATGCCCCCTTGTTATCTGCTCACAATTGTTGCATATCGCCTACAGAAATGGTCTAAGCTCTCGAGAAGCTAGGAACAAAAGTCCAATGGCCGCCCAAGATGAGGTCGGACCTAGACACAAGGAAATCTGACACCCTTTGGTAGTTCCACCAAGAACGTGGACACAAAATAGAAGATAGCATCGTCCTGAGGCTAGAGGTGGCAAACTTGTTGCAACAAGGGCACCTAAAAGAACTGCTCAGCGACAAAGGTAAGAATACCTTTGCGAGGGGTCGAGAACGTCCAGGCCCACCAAAGCCCCCTTCACCAGTTCGTACCATCAATATGATTATTGGTGGTAGCGATGATGCCTCTATCAACGACATCAAATTCACTGCCACCACAAGCTTAAAAGATCAATCACCCACGAACGATATGACAGACTCGAAAAATGTATCATCTTCGAAGAGTCAGATGCTGACGGTTTGACTTTCCCTCATAATGATGCACGTGTCATTACTTTACGAATTGTAGATACCGATGTTAAGATAATTATGGTAGATGATGGAAGTGGAGCGTGCATCATCCATCCTCGAGTCCTCACACAAATGAGACTCGAGGATAGGATAGTGCCACATTGCATTACACTAACCGGTTTTAACAATGCAATTGAATGGACTTCAAGAGAAATCACACTCCCCGTTCTCGCGAGCGGAGTAACTCTAGAGATGACATTACATATCATGGACCAGGACACCGCATATAACACTATCGTGGGACGACCATGGATACACCCCATGAGAGTCGTCCCCTCTAGTTTATACTAAGTGATCAAATTCCAAACACCTTAGGGAATATTCAGCATACAAGGGGAACAACGTACATCCCGCGAATGCTACGGAATCACTATGGACAGCACGACAACTCAACAAAAGAAAGAACAATAAAAAGAAGCATAATAATCAGCAGGGTCGAGGTCGCCACAAGGCAAAGCCGAAATGGATCCCAAGTCGATCAAAGCCGCTGAATCAACCTTAGAAGACCTTTACCTCGTTTAACTAGATCATAGCGACCCCATCAAAAAGTCCTACATCGGTTGCAAATTCCGAGAACTAGGTGTATTCAGTCAATTCTTAATAACTAACGCAGACTTGTTTGCCTTTAGTCATGCAGACATGCCAGGTATCCCCAGAGAAATCACCACACACAAGCTGAATGTCGACCACTTCTATTCCCCGATAAGGCAGGTCCGACGAAAGTTCAACTCCGCCATCAATGAGGCCTCCACGAAGAAGTAGAGAAGTCATTGGCAAACGACTCCATCAGGGAGGCAAAGTACCCTAAATGGATAGCCAATGTAGTGATGGTCAAAAATAAAAACAGGAAATGGAGGATGTGTGTGGACTTCACAGACCTAAACAAAGCATGCCTATAAGATTCATTCCTACTACCACACATCGACTAACTCATCGACGCAATAGCCGGGCACGAGCTGTTAAGTTTCCTGGACGCCTACTCACCAAATACTCACGGAGGAAGAGGACAAAGAAAAAACTACGTTCATCACCCATAGGGGAACATATTGTTGTCATGCCATTTGGTTTGAAGAATGCAGAGGCTACCTATCAAAGGTTGGTCACAAAAATGTTCAAAGATCAACTCGGCAAAACCATGGAGGTGTATATCAACGACATGCTGGTCATGTTCGTGAAGGCAAAGGATCATGTCGACCACCTAAAGGAAGCTTTCGATATACTAAGAAAGTACGGAATAAAATTAAACCCTAAAAAATGCGCGTTTGGCATAATTTCGGGAAAGTTTTTAGGTTTCTTGGTATCATAGCGAGGGATTGAGGTCAACCCAGATCAAATCAAGGGTATCGACAGGATACCAAAATAATTGACCAATAAGATACAAGTCTAGAGATTGAATGGTCGAATTGCCGCCCTATCCAGATCATCTCGCGGTCGTCCGATAGATGTCACATGTTTTTCAGCATACTCAAAAAGGATAATGGCCTCGAGCGGACTCCCAAGTGTGTGCAAACACTGCAAGAACTGAAGAAATACTTGTCATCACCACCCTTGATCTCATAACCCGAGCCCGGGGAGCGCCTCCTCATTTACCTCGTTGTCTCAGAAGTAGCAGCGAGTGTAGTCTTGGTTCGAGAAAATACAAGTATGCAGTCTCCAATTTATTATGTCAGTAAAACTCTTGTTGACGCCGAGACGAGGTACCCCGCCTCAAAAAGCTAGCCTTGATCCTGGTCGTAGCTTCATAGAAGCGTAGACCCTATTTTCAATGCCACTCTATCTCGGTCATCACCACTTTTCCTTTAAGAAGCATGTTACACAAACCCGAGATGTCGGGGAGGCTGGCCAAATGGGCCATCGAGATAAGTGAGCATGACATCACCTATCAGCCTCGCACAACGAAAAAGTCGCAAGTACTTGCTGACTTCGTCGTAGACTTTAGCGCAAAAGTAATGCCTGAGGCTGAAAAGGAAACCACTCAAACTTCTCTTCTGTCACAGGACCTTTGGGTCCTTCACACAGATGGCACATCTAATGCATGCGGGTCCGGGCTGGGACTCGTACTCGAGGTTCCCACTGATAAGGTAATTCGCCAATCCATCAGGCGCCTGGATATAACAAACAATGAAGCTGAGTATGAGGCTGTAATTGCACGATTAAGATTGTTGCTCAAGTACGTAGCGAAGCGATTAAAGCTTCGTTATGATTCTCAGCTCGTAGTCAACCAGGTTACTGGGATTTTCCAAATTAAAGAGTAGAGGCTGCAGAAATACCAGACAGAGATCTGCAGATTGTTACCCAGTTTCAACAAGTTCCAGCTCGACCAAATTCCACAAAATCAGAACGTCGAAACAGACAGTCTCGCCAAGTTAGCCGCCGTCACCAAAAGCGTAACACATGGGGATAAGAGTGTAGTTCACCTCCTCAGCTCCGGCATTGGACCATATTGAGGTAAAATCTGTAAATCTAACTTGGGACTGGCGCAATTGTATTATCAACTATTTGCAGGACAGCGCCTTCCCAAACGACAAAATGGAAACCAAAAAGATGAGAATGCAAGCTGCCAGATACAGCCTCCTTCACAACGATTTATACTAGAAAACGTACAGCAGTCCCTTGGTTAAATGTTTGGGCCCGAACGAAACCCAACACGTCCTCGAGAAGGTCCATGAAGGTCACTGTGGCAGTCACTTCGGTGACCGAGCACTCGTCAGGTGCCTCATACGGGCCAGGTATTATTGCCCACCATGAAAAAAGATGCTCTAGGGCTTGTGAAGAAATGCGAGCAGTGTCAAAAATACGCCCCGATAATTCACCAAGAAAGAGAGCACCTTCACTCTGTCACTTCTCCATAGCCCTTCATTCAATGAGGCATGGACATCATGAGACCACTTCCACCAGGACGAGGTAACATAAAATTCCTTTTAGTTTTAACTGACTATTTATCCACATGGGTGGAAACAGGAGCATTCGCCCAAGTGCGTGAGCAAGAGGTAATCGACTTCACATGGAAAAACATTATTTGCCGGTTTGGCCTGCCCAAAGAGATAAGCTGTGAAAATGGGACCCAATTCACGGGAAGAAAAACCACCGATTTCTTCGAAAAATGGCATACTAAAAAGATACTTTCAACTCCTTACCACCCAGCCGGCAGTAGACAAGCGAAATCCTCTAATAAGTCTATGCTGGACATCATGAAAAAGACTGAAGAGGCTAAGGGACTGTGACGGAAGTACTCCCAGAGGTATTATGAGCAAACAGAACTCCTGAAGACGAGCACAGGAGAAACACCTTATTCTCTAGTCCACAGAACAGAAGCAGTTATACCGGTCGAGGTCGGAGAACCTAGCCTGAGGTACTCTCATGAAAGCGGCACCAGCAATGACGAGAGTATGAGGCAAGATCTCGACGAGGTCTATGGGAAAAGGGATATGACATACATAATGATGGTCGCCCAGAAACAACAAGTAGAGTGTTACTACAAAAAAAAAAGGCAAAGGTCCGATTGCTCAAGATCGGAGACTACATACTCAAAGCTAAAACTCAAGCAAACATGGATCCACGATAAGGCAAGTTGGGAACCAACTTGGATGGACCATATAAAATTATAGGCAAATCAGACAAGGGTTCGTCCTAACTGGAAACCATGGAAGGGAAACCCCTGCCAAACAATTGGTCTATCAGCCACCTCAAGTACTTCAACTTCTAAAAATAATAAGAAATTTCCTGTAAGTCGTACTCTTTTTTTCCTCGCTTGAGCTTTGTCCAAATAAGATTTTCTCAAGGAGGTTTTTAACGTGGCAACGAGTGAGACATTTCGAGTTGAAGTATACAAGAGCAAACAGATTTTTCATTGCCTGAATCCTCAAAATTTTCCAAGTCGAATAAAGAAGGGACTTGATATAGTGGGACTGGGACTGGAACGCCAGCCAACACCCAGAACTTGTAACTTTCTCCAAAAATTGTCCAAGGGCAAAATAATGTAACCAGTGCAACAATGCCAAAATAATAGAAGTGCACGTTTATCAAAACTGCTCTCCTAAATAGTTAAGTTCGACCAAGTTCGAACAACACCTATCGGCCCTCGGCCGCAATTTAAATTAAAAATATGTTCAATTAACTCTAACAAAGGCCGATACACCCACGACCACTCAACACCATGGCTATCACAACTTAGAAAATAACAATGAAAAAAACAAAGAAGCAAAACACAAGTACAAAAACAAGAATGCACAAAGACAGAAGGCATATATAAAACCAAAAGAACCTTTATATTCATAAAGAAAGTTTATATAAAGGCATTCGAAGATGCCAACCAAAAATACAAGAGATGAGGAAAAAACATTAAAAAAAAATCAGTGCCCGTCACCGCCTCGACCTCCATTGTCCTCTCCTTTCTCATCTTGACCGTAAGAGGAGTCGCACCATATCCATGAGCTGGTCCACATCTCCCTCATAACCTCCCTCGGAGTCAGCCTGAGGCATGGCGAGGTCGTAGTCACAAGCAAGCTGGGCCTCACGAGCTTTGACTCGAACCTCCTCGATAGCCGTATCATAGACAAAACCCTTCTTATTCAAGTCACAAATCACGTACAGTCGGGCTTCAGCGAGGATCCACTCCTCATACTGCTCTCGAGGAACATTAGGATACTCATAGGCACTAGAAGTAGAGGGTCGCACAAGCAGTTGGGCATTCTCAGCCTCAAGAGCAGCAACTCAGTAATACAACTCAGAGTTCTCCTTACCTAATTCCCCAACTCTCTCCTCAAGTATGGCCTCTTTAGCTTCAGCCGCAGATAGAATGTTGTCCCTCTCGGAACGGAGAGCCTTATTTGCCAACTCCAAAACCGCTGTCTTCCTTCGAGCCTCTAATTGAGAGGACTCCACCTCCTCGAGCATCTACTGCTACTCAGGAATCTCCCCCCCCCCTGAGAGTGTCAATTTCGAGCTGCATCCGTTTAGCTAGCTTCGCGGTTAAACCGGTTGAGTCTGAAGGTCACTGCATTGGGCCTTCACGCCCTTACTTAGCTCGAGCTCTTCTTCTTTCCTCTTCAATGCTCCCTCAAGAATGCTAAATCTATCTACCACCGCCATCAACTCCTCGTCCTTATTCTTTAGCTCTTCTCTTAAGGCCAGCGCGTCGCCTTCCTCATGAAGCCGCCTTCGAAGGTCCCGATACTTTCCATGGTACTCTTCGTACTTACCCTTTAACTTCAATTAAATTTATTTACGTCTCTTTTCCCTCCGAGCACTCTTAATTTCCAGAATGACCGTCTGCAAATCAAAGAAAGGCAATAGTTAAAACTTAGAAACGAGTTAAGACAAAGGGAAAAGAACGAACAACAACCATACTTACCCTGAGAGCAAGACCGGTAATGTTCTTTGACATAGTACTGCCATTTATCTCCTTGAGGGTTACACCCCCAGCGTCAGAACAAAGAGGACCGAGAGCGGGGACCACCTCCTCGGTATTTCTCAACCAATCACAATCCATTGGGATTTTGATGGTCCTTGAGCCTCCATTCATCCTTATCTCGATCTGGGTGAGTCCATCATCAATCATCCTAAGGTCATCAGGATCCATGTCGGAACCTGACTCATCGCCCTCAACGATGACGTCATTTCCTCTGTACTCGTGGGCCGGAGGAGCATCTGCTGTCGACCTGGAAGATGAAGCCTCCTCTTGGCTCGCAAACATGGAGCCATCACTGAGCGATCTCTCCGCGACCATATCCCCCTCAGGACGCAAAGGCACGCCCTCATTAGCCTCTTCCAGTTGTAGGGCCTCGGAGGTCACCCCAATGTCGTCTCCAATATGTATCATCGCAGTCTTAGGGTAACTCCCCCCCTCCCCGGCATCCACGGTCTTCCTCTTGTGGGGCCTAGGTCCCCATCACGGGGAAAGACTTCATCATCTTCATCGATGAGTGAAAACATTTGAGAAGCGGGCGCAACAGTTGGAACGGCGGCGGAGGCAGAAGGCGCAGTAGCCGAGATAGGGCCGGAGGCGGAAGGCGTGGCGTCCCTTCTCCTTCTAAACGTGGGCACTATTCCTTCTTGTAGTCCCCTTGGCTGAACCTTAAAAAGAAGAAGCATAGGGATTTGTAACGACACAAGCCAATGCAAAATACGATTACAACTAGTTAAAAGAAAAACTACCTGTCGAGGGGAGGGCCGGTCTGAACTTCTGAAAGAAGATCGGCCAGTCACGAATCCCCACGATGTAGGGGAGAACCTACTTGACCCACTCATCGATACGTATCACCAGAGGATGGAGATGACTAGAGATTGCAGGGAGAGAAGAATTAGTCAACCAATGGCGTGGCTCTCTTCATCAACATTAGAAGGAAGATTAGATATGGTTATGAAGTTTACAAGAAGATGAGAGTGTGAAAGAAAGTTAATGCTTAGAAGACAAAGAAGGCTCAAGAAAAGGAACGGGGTTTATGAAGAACAAGTAGGGTATGAACGAAAATAAAGTTTGAATAGTGAAGAAACAATCCTTTTTATAGAGATTAAGGCACTAAATCCCAAACGGTGTAACTGGCACTAGAATAGAAATGGCAAAACCAATCAAGGATCACGCGCGAATCGATGCAATGCGTAGGGAGTCAGCATCATCATGATGCATGATGTCATGACGTCACTTCTCTTCTTGGACTAGATGGTTCCAATAAATCACCCGGAAAATTTAGGGGTTTGAAATACGCGATCCACGAAGAGCTACGTCGCCTATTTGTCACAACGATCATGATCGTTGCTATCCGCTCATTGAACTCGCCCACGAAGACGACCTCGACAAGCGGAGGGACTAACTGTAAGAGGTAAAAATTATTATAATTATATGTGGGACAAGTCAACATTAGGAAAGCCTTCAGAGGATGGAGGCGAGGTCGAAGTGACCTGACAAAGGACGAAGACGAGGTCGAGTTGAATCAGCAGAAGGACGAGGACGAGCACTCCCTTTAGCAGGACAGTAATGACTAGTTTTAGAAATAAGACTTTATAGAGAATATTCTCGGGAGTATTCTTCCCATCTATACTATTAGGGATTTTTGGCTCATGTGCTCTTATAAATATTAAGAGAAAGAATTGTAAAGGGGATTGTACACTCATTTGTAAAAAGCAACACCTTGACATTCTCTGAAGATTCTGGTTTTATCATTAACATACAAAATACATCTTTTCTTGCGTCAATCTTTTCTCTCACGATCCAAGGAGGATATGAATATTCTAAGGCTTGTCGCCACCCATCTTTGTCAGAGGGAATATCAAAAGAATCTCACCTTTTTTCGGGTGACTCACTTGTATTTATTTACATAAATGTCATTCATTCATTTACTACTATTTAATGCTATTCTCTTTGTTCTTGGGCCATTGAATATTGCTTTATTGTTGCTATTTATTGCTACCTGGACGGTACTCGTGACGTCTTGCTACAAGATCAGTTAAACAATCTTTTGAATATTAATATTAGCTAAGATTAGCTCTATTCTATTCGAAAATCTAATTGTTTAAACCTAGATCTAAATTTTGGGTCAAACACCAGCGTGGGTTCGACCCTGTACTTAAGGATGTATATAGGTTGGATTGGTTCGGATTTTTCGTTTACAAAACCACTAATTTTTTTCTTCCGGTTTGACTCGCATTGCTGGTTTGGCGCTGTTTATCCGTATTCTTAGACAGTACAACCGTTACTGTAGGACCTCTCAGAAAGTATCCTATCAATCCATATTAAGGAATACAGTCTCCTCTCCGATGTTAATCGTATGGCTTCATTTGGAAATAGTAGTTGGTAAATTTAGCTATCTTTAACTCTTCCAGTTCAATTAATTTAAAATTTTCTGCCACCAATATTTATAATAAGATGGCACTCATTTGCACAAAGACATAGTAAATATAATAATAATCGAGCTCCACTTATTTGGAATCTCAAATCCATCTTTATTACCCCTTACAACCAGCGCGTAAACATAAAAGTATACTTTCATTTTAACATTTTTTTTTTTCAATTTTTTTTTTGTAAATTTTTAATTTCGCTACTGCTTAGGACTCTATACTTGGTCCAAATTGCCATTGAAGATAAAGGCGGATCTACCTTATAAGATAAGGATGCCATGTCACCCGCTCACTTGCTAAAATTCTTATTATATACATAATATCTCTGTGAAAAAACGTATATATGAATAAAGTGACACCCAAAAATTACAAAGTGGAAGCGGGTGCCATTGGTTCAGCCCTCCCTTTGAAGGCTTCCTTGGCCTCTTGACTGCAAGTTTGATTCCTGTTGGAGCTAAGGCTGTGGCCCACAGCGGGCCTGGGCCTAATGGGCCTGGCGGGCCTGGACGGTCCTGGGGGTTGGGACCGGCCCGCTACGGGCTAAGTCCACACGGTCCCGGGCTGAACGGGCCGGGCCCGCGGGCCCAAACGGGCCTAACGGTTCCGGATTTTTTTTTTTTTAATCAACGAAAATTTCTTGTAAACTATATATGCATATACTAATATAGATTGCAATTAGACATATATAAATATATTACCTATATAAGTCTTGTATATATATGTTGTATATATTTTATATATATACATATATATATACATATAAACTATATATATGTATTAGACATATATATATATATATATATATTGCTTTATATAAATGTTGTATATAATGTATATATATACATATATATATAGATACAACTATATATACAATATATTGCTTTATATAAATGTGTGTGTGTGTATATATAT
>MCJB01050596.1:0-33167 GCA_002018475.1 Nicotiana obtusifolia
GTCCGATTTGGACGATTCTTTTTGCTACGGCTCCGTAATTTCGATACGGAGCTAATTCCTCAAAAAAAATTGAATTTGGAGCTCGTTTACTAATTTTTATATTAATTATACCTAAAGGTACGATGTCGACGCTTCATGAAGCGACGAACTATGTCCCGTCAACCATTCAAAATTCATCCGAGACCCCCGGGACTTTATCTGAACATGAACACATATTCTATAATCTTAATTAAACTTGTTCCAACCATTGGAACTCTAAAATAACAATCATATCATCAGGTTCGCATTAGATTAAAACCTACGGACTCCAAAGACTCTTAAATCGATCTTTTGATCCGAACCTGACCAAACCATGTCCGAATGGTCTGAAATTTTGCACGCAAGTCTTAAATTGCATAACGAAGCTATAGCAACTTTCGAAATTCCATTCCGACTTCCGGATCAAAATTTCACCTATCGGCCGGAAATTCGAACTTTGCCAATTCAAGCTTAGTTTTGTTCGGGGTCTCCAAAACATATTCCGGTCACTCTTCTAAGTCATGAATCCTATCCCGAAGCTAACCGAGTCGTCGGAATTCATATCCGAACCTTCTAACTCATAAGTCAACCTACGATTGACTTTTGCGACTTAAGCTTTCTTAAAAAGAGACCATGTGTCTCATTTCTTACCGAATTACTTCGAGTGCAACTTACTCGACTTAATTTCACATAATATAATTAATAAAATAAAATGGGGTATAAAATGGGTCATCACACCTTAGGAGTGATTCAAGGAGGTTTGGGACCAAGACGGGGTGCTTTGGCTGTTGCTTGTTCTAGTGTTGTCCTTCGCGAATGCGCTGGGGAGCACGCATGTAAGAAGAAGGATATTGGCTGCTGGGCACAGAGAAGGAGCTGGGGCCAGGGGACTTTTACCCTACGCGAACGCGATAAGGGAATCGTGAAGGCGAAGAATACCAGATTGGCAGCTTTGCCCTTCGCAAACGTGGAAGGGTGACCGCAAATGCAAAGGAGGGGATTTATGCTGGGGGAAAATTGGTCATCGTGAATGAGATAGATGGTTCACGAACACGAAGCTTTGGGCAGTGAAACTTGTTGCTGCCAAACGCACATGCAAGCATACGTGGTCGTCAAGTAATAACGTGACTAAGAGTCGGATGTTGAACCTACGAGAACTTGTGATTAACTATTAAATAAATTAGACTCCTAACTATCCTAACAAGAATTAAAACTAGACGTGTTTGATTTTAAACTAATAAAAATAAAGAAAAGCACATAATGAACTTTCAATAGAGGAAGAGCAAATATTTATGTTATCAATGTTATGAAAACGATCTAAAGTTATGGGCTATCAAACATTCCTATTGTATTCTTCAATTAAATTGACTATCTAATTTATCTAGCTTATTTGTTGACAGGGTTAACATCGCTCACAAGAATCTGTCGAGTTCTTATTCGCCTATTCAAGCTAACCTAACGCCTATATATCTATGAAATTAGAAAAAACGAGAACGCATTTATAATTCATGTACATCAACCAAGCAAGGCAATCAGGTATATGACTATCCTAACCGCGAATCCATTCCCCGATGCCCAGGTTCAAGAACTTGCTCTTCTTAATCCTATATGCAATCTAGAATTCTCACTTTCTAGTTCAATTCTATATTCGTAGATAGTATTTAATTGATGATCAAGCAATCAAATAATTAAGAGCAGGATTGAATAAATAAATCAATATGATAAATCAAAAAAGCAAAATCAATATCCGAATAAAAATAGTCATGAAATGACTACAACCCTAGAACGTGAAGTTTAGCTCCACATAGACATGTTACCCCTTTTTTTGTTCTTTTAATTTTCTTTTTTTTTCTTCCGCATTTTATTCAATTTTGTTCCAAATCTCTTCTTCATATTGCTTTATTCCTACACAGTTAAAAATATAATATTAAGCATAAAGTAATATAATTAACACTCAAAAGACGATTAGAAATACTAGAATGTGAGGTAACAATGAGTAAATATATTTATTTTTGACCAAACATCACCACCCCACACTTAAACGTTGCTCGTCCTCGAGTTAATATTTACCATATTCTTGAGCACTTTATATTTACACATTTGAAGCACACCACACCAATGACCATAGTCGATAGCAACAAATAGCAACAATTAAACCTTAGCATATGCAATCACATACACTTCCCTTCACTTTATGCGATACTTTACAAGTATTCAAAGCAAAAACAACATGCTCATAACATTCCTAGCCTCAAAAACTAACTCAATGGCACAATGTACTCATGGCTTGAACACTCAACATAGTAGAGAAGTCTAATAAAGTTACATATCCCTCGTGAAATTATATGCCCTCACAACAAAAGCAAAGTGAGTAAGTTGAATCAATACATTCAAATCAAATGCTCAAATATAGTTTAAGGCCTCATATATTAAAGAAAATTGCTCAGTCTCACAAAAGAAGTCACATGCATGCAACCGGTACCATAGGCTTGCTCTTAATGTAAATCTCTACTAATGTAGGCTCACTCGGTCTAAAATCAATTAGGTATTTTTCATGGTTGTAATGTGTGCTAAGGGATGGAAAGTATATATTTAGAAATAGTGGTTCACCCTCCTAAGCAGTTTAACACATCACCATATCAACGTTAAATGCATATTTCCTCAATCCGACTTCAACTTCACAAACAATATCACCCCCAAAAAAAATTTCCTTTTTCTTTAAGTATTGTCTTAGTTTGCACTCCACTAGCAAAAACAAGATATTTATTCATCTACATTTTTTTTCTCTTTTTTTTTTTCCAGATTTTTCTCCTATTTTTTTTTCCCTTTTTCAATTTCAGGTAGTGGTGTATTATTTTATAAAACAAGTGCGCCCTTCTTTCTTTCATTGGTTCCACTCAAAAGCCACCCCACATTCCCTCCTTACTTTTTTTAGCGCTCATCTCACAGTTAAAGTGCTTTAAGAGGCAAAAGGATCAAAACAACGTCAACAAAGAATAAAAGGGTATAAGCTCGTAGTGTGGGTGCCAAATGAATGTTTATAGGCTTAAAAGGGGTAAATAGGGATAAATTTTATTTATGGTAAGAAATAAGCACAGAAAAGATCAAAGAGAGCCTAAAATCATTTCTCAAACCGAGCATCATCTAAAATTTCGCTTCAACTCACATACCGGGCAAGTTCTAGACACAAGTACAATACATAGACTGCACAAAAACCTTACCACATATGCCACATGACTCACTAAGGGATGGTCCCATTCTTGACTCTCAACTACTGCAAGTATTCACAAAACCACGGGATACTAAGCATTAAACACAAAGTGAACACAAGTCAAGTAAACAAGACATATGCGCCACAAGACATGCTATCCAATTTAACAAGGCATCATGATCAATTTTAAAACATAGGGAAGGTACTACACATGCCAAAGCCGAAATATGCTACTATCAAACAAGTCAAAGGAGCATAGAAATCTCATCTTTCTATTACTACCTAAAGAAAAATAAAAGACGCATTTTTGTGTTTTTGGTTAGACTTTAATCCCTCTAGAAAGCTGCCTAGAAGATCCATCGTCAGGAAAAGTCCAATATTTTTAATTTTTTTTGCTTTTTTTTTAATTTTAAAATTAATCAAAATACTACACTACTATAAAAAACAAAAAATACGAAACTGAAAAAAATAAGAAATTAACATACTAATATAATACTACTAATGATCTAAAGGAATTCTCTCACTCCACACTTAAAAAGTGCAGTGACTCCAATGCACAAATAAAGCAAAAAATAATAAGGATGGACAAGAAACTCCCTGAAAGATCAAAGGCTGAAGCACTAGCAGCTCACGGGGTATTTAGACTTTTTCCAAGAATGGTCCTTTGTGCGGGTACCTCACACTAGTTCCAACCATCTGGCTTGCTTTTGCGCATCTTATGGCCTTGCTTCCTACACTATAATCCTACAAAACATAAACAAATATTACAAAAATAATACAATAATAAAAATATAAATAAACAAAAAAAAAAAAAAAGAAGTAAAGTTGGGTTACCTCCCAACGAGCGCCTAATTTAAAGTTGCGGCACGACTTGAACAACTTTTTGCCTCCACCTTGAACTTATGAATTGTACCCCTATCAGGGTATCCAGTCTGTGGCTATGCTCTTTTGGTGGGACTACAAATACAACCAGGGCAAGTAATAAATTTTTCACCCTACACTTCTCGGTCTTTAGATGAGGAATGTAATTTTTTCTATCTTGCACGAAAAATCCAAAAATGTAAGCACCTTGTTCCTCTTCCGTTGACTCCTCCAAAAGATCAGATGACTTGATTTTCATGTCATCGTCCAAACACAATGTCGGAAAATGGTTAGAATGAGGACCAACATGCCCCAACTCAAGAATTGTATTACTATTTACATCATCATATTTACATGCACTAGAGTCTTCAAATATAATATTACCTACTTCCTCACATGACTCAAGTGTACTTTTTTCAACATGGGCATCATCAACAAAAATATGATCGATTAATTGGCTCTCCACTTTTAGCTCCTCAATTTGGCGTATAAGCTCTTTTTCAACTTCACACAACTCATAACTATTTTGTTGGGCGTTAGACGCATCAACCTTTGCACTCAATTGAGCTTCCAAGTCGTGAATAGGAATGCTAAATTGTTCAATCTCTTATCTTAGTTCAGCTCTTTCTTCTATTAAGTGTCTCATCCCACTTGTAATTTTCTCCCGTTGAGCCTCATATATTTCTAATCTTTCGGCTTGTTCCACCAGCGACATATGGCTCAAAATCTCCACTTTTTGAAAATTGTCTTCTTGCTTGAACTCACTTTCTTCATTCAATTCTTCCATATTGGCCTTCATTCTTGTTATTTCTACCCTCATTCTTTTCATATTTTTTTTGAGTTCATCCTGTTGCTCTGCTACTTGCCTCAAAATATCCCTAATATATGCATCACATTCCATATCATGCACTTCATTGCTCCTATCAAACTCACAAACATTGTTAGAACGATCATAATAAGGGCTTAGAGAAGGATAAAAAGAATTAGGATAATCGTCCCAATGGCCACCTTGACCACCACACATATTACAAATATTTCACTCATAGGATTGAGATTGTGTGCACAACTCGCTCCCGGGAATATTCTGATAATTTTTCCACCAGTGGGGTCCTCCACAATATGGACAGAGATCATCAAAATAAGAATAAGCATCATTCGAACAATTTTCGTTCCAAGATGCCATGTTAACATAAATAAAAAAATACTAACTAAACTAAAGAAAAACTTGAATAGATAAAATAAATAAATGTCTAATCTAGAATAATAGCTTATTCTAAGTCCCAGGCAAAGGCGCTAAAAACTTGTTGTTGCCAAACGCACATGCAAGTATATGCGGTCGTCAAGTAATAAAGTGATTAAGAGTCGAATGTCGAACCCACGAGGACTTGTGATTAACTATTAACTAAATTGGACTATCCTAACTATCTAAAAAAGAATTAAAACTAGAAGTATTTGATTTTAAACTAATTAAAATGAAGAAAAACACATAATGAACTTTGAATAGAGAAATATCATATTTTTATGTAATCAATGTAATCAAAACGATCTAGGGCTATGTGCTACCTAACATTTCTATAGTATTCTTCAATTAAATTGACTAACTAATTTATCTAACTTATTAGTTGATAGGGTTAATATCGCTCACAAGAATCTGTTGAGTTCTTACTCGCCTATTCAAGCTAACCTAACGCCTATATGTCTATGGAATTAGAACTAATGAGAACGCATTTATAATTCCTGTACATCAACCAAGCAAGGCAATCGGGTATATGACTATCCTAACCGCGAATACATTCCCCGATGCCCAGGTTCAAGAACTTGCTCTACTTAATCCTATATGCAATCTAGAATTCTCACGTTCGAGTTTAATTCTAGATTCGTAAGTAGTATTTTATTGGTGATCAAGAAATCAAATAATTAAGAGCAAGATTGAATAAAATAAACCAATATAACAAATTAAGAAAGCAAAATTAATATCCGAATAACAATATTCATGAAAGAACTATAACCCTAGAACGTGAAGTTTAGCTCCACATAGACATGGTAGTAAAACAACAAATCATATAAAGAAATACAAAATTAAAAAAAACTAAGTTTGGTGGAAGAAAAGATGAAACCCGGCCTCCACGGCGGCTCTGTGCTGGTGTTTTCCTCTCAAAAACGCATCTCCCTTCAAAATAGGTTTAGGATCCCTTTTACATGAGTTGGGAGCGTGTAGGGCCAATATAACCTTATCCCGAGCGAATTAGGAGACTTTCCTGCGACACAGAGTCCAGACCAGCGCCTAGCGCTGGCCTAGCACTAAAGTCAGTAAGCTTTTGCACGTTAAAATCCTTGCTGTGATAGAATTGAAATTGCATTTTTTTGCTTGTCTTGCACTTGGGGGGATAAAACCCAAAGGGTATTACCCCTTTTTTATTCTTTTAATTTCTTTTTCTTCCGCATTTTATTCAATTTTGTTCCAAATCTCATCTTCATACCGCTTTATTCCTACACAATTAAAAATATAACATTAAGCATAAAGTAATATAATTAACACTCAAAAGACAATTATAAATACTAAAATGTGAGGCAACAATGAGTAAATATATGTATTTTTGACCAAACATCAGCAAGTCTTCGCAAACGCGGCCAGAGGCCTGCAAATGTGATGATGGGCCTGGTAGAGGCTTATAATAGTGAGCTCGGGGTGATCTTGTATCATTCAATTTCTCTCTTGTTGAGGCGATTTGGGGCGATTTTGAGGAGTTATTTTTCATCATCTATCATGAGGTAAGTGATTTTCACTTGGTGTGAATTAAATACATGGATTATATATGGATTTTAATATGAAAATTGGTAGAAATTGTGGGATTTTGGAAGATGACCTAGAAGTGGTATTTTTGGATTTTGACCACGAAATTGGACATAGAATTGGGAATAAATTATATATTTGAGTTCATGGTGCTATGAGTAATATTTATCTTTGAAAATTTTTGACTTTCCTGAGGTGTTGGGATCTGTTGTTAATATTTAAGTTACAAGTTTTTGAGTATATTTTGATTGGTTTGCATGTTCTTTGAATAGTTTTAGAACATTTGGCATTGGTTTGAGCTGTTAGAGAGGTGTTGGTTCAGGGATAATCAGGTTATGGTTGAAGTAGTAGCAAGATTTGACATCTCCGAACTTGGTGGAATTCTTGTTTGTGTTGTGGTGTTGTCGTCCTTGTGAACGCATTAAGGCTCGTTGGTATGAGGGTTTTTCATTTGTTTTCCTTTGGGCCACGGTGTGCATAAGTGGTACCCAAGAAGTAGTTAGTTAAGAGGACGGTGTCTTGACTTTAGGGTCGGATTGGTGTTTCCAGTGTTGGTGGCTCGAGAGAGATGATTCTTAAGGAGGCTTAGAGTTGATGGCAATCTATTTGTTTGGGTGCTACAGAGATGGATCGTGATTTAGGGTGCTGTGACTGGTGGCGAGTGATGAGATAGGACATGGTGGGATATGTCTCCCAGTGGTTGAATTGTTAGCAGGTCAAGTACAAGCAGCTGAGATCAAGCAGTTTGCTTAGGAAGATGGTTTAACATGAGTGGGAATGGTAGCATACCGTATGGATTTATGGTAGGATAGCACACTCTTAAGAAAGCTTAGAGCGATTTAGGTCATGGTGGACAAATGACTAAGTCTGTGTATTTTGTTTGAGGTGGTAGTTTCTGTACTTGGGAAGTTTGAATGTGACGGGAAGAGTTTGCTTCGAATATAGAGGGATGTGAATGCTTGATTGTTATTTTGTTATGCAACATAGCTTCGAGAGCTGAACGTATTATTGGACCTTCAGCAGATGTAAATGGAAATTAACGGACTCTTACAGCTGGGGAACGAGAATAGGCTCACGAGGATTTACTAATTTCGTGGTGGTTGTAACCAGGCAATGTTGTTGGAAATGTCGATATGGAATTACACAGGTAGGCTATCTCCTGTGAGCAGGTTAGTGGTTGCGTGATTTCTAATGAAGTTCCTATGAAGAGTTCTACCTTTTATCCAATGGGATGCATGTATTATGATGTGGTCTTGAATCGCTTGAAGAAGATGGTGCGACTGTCAGAAGGTCAAAGTGTGCGTTTGTGGCAGATAATTCGTGGTGTGTTATGATTAGGGCAACGAGCGCTTATGAGGAATGTGGTTGGGTAATGGTGTGACATCATGGTAGCTAGAAGGAGAAGTCAATGTGGGTCCTTGGATTTTGTGAATTGTGGCTTAAAGCCAAGTGGGGTAACCTACTGTCAATGATTGGATCACGTGGCTATCTATCTTTGCAATTTCTAGTTATTAGTACGTTGGTGGATTAGTTATGACTGAGAAAGAGAACATCATAGGGTAATTCGAGCAAGGAATCTGATGGATATGTGTTATATTTTGCCTTATCGATTCATGTGAAGATTGTGGGATGACTCAGATTTTACATCTCTTTATGAATGTGTTGTGCGGGGGAAAGGATTCATTTGGCTTCTCTTTAAAGTATTCATGTTCTAACGGAGCACTAGTTGTTTGGTTATATAATTAGGGCTGGATACAGTGGGCGGCTATCAATAATATTTGTAGTGGATTCGAGATTTAAGATGTGGTGCCTACGGATTTTTGGGTTTGTTGTGTGGCTGAGGATTGGGTTTTGTAGAAAGGGTGAAAGGTGCTTGGAGTATTTCTATGTTATCATCGAGTACGCAGTACAGTGTTAGAGAGATGGAAGAACTAGTTTCGGGTTCGCAAAAAGCCCCATCAGAATGGGTGTAGCAGTTGGAAGTACTATTGAGCGTATGAACATGTATAAAATGGCTTATGGATATTGAGAAGACATGCTCTCATGATTTGGGGTCACTCGGGATGAGTGTTGATTGAGGTCCATTATGTATTGGGAAAAGAGGTATTTCTTCGAAATCAAATCAAGAATAATTATGAAGAAGTGGGGTCAGTTTAACAGTGGCTTGGATTAGCATGGTAACGAAAATGGTCGGTTCTTATGGCGCAATAAGGCTATACATTTGTATCATGGCTATACTGTGGGCTTGGTAGTCTCCGTAATTTGGTTGATTTGAAGGGATTTCATTCTGATGGTTTGGTTATTTATATATGAGTCCCGAAAGAGTTACGGTGGTTTAGGTCACTACTTGAGGTTTGTGTCTTCTGCGGTTATGGACAATTGGCTGCGTATTGCAATTTTCTTCTGAAATATGTTTTTCCAGTCGATGAAGTATTTATTATATTGATGGCTCAGGATTATGATGGGGTTCTAGTATTCTCGCGTAGCGACATGATTGATACAGTGAGCAGTGTGGAATTGGAAATTAAAGGATCAAGGTGACAGTTCAATCTTAATAGGGATGTCACGAGCTCGGAGGAGGGGGGAGATTTTAGATGTTCAAAGTATGCTGGCGCTATCTTATTGTCGCATGAGAATGGTGTTCTGTAGAAGAGGCATTGTGTATTAATTTGCGGATTATTGATCTACACTATATAAATAGTATGGTTTTGTATCCATGGATGTGCAGATTGTGCTACTTGATGCGAAAGATTGTGGGAGTATTTCGTATAAGATGATCGTATAATGTAACGTGTTAGTCATTTAAGTAGTGGTGATTGAAATCAAGTATGAAGATTATGGTACTGTCAGTGATTAGAGAGAGTTTATGTCTGAGAGACACTCTATTCCTTTTGTTGCTGATTGTGGAAGTTAAGTTCCGAATTTGATTGTATATGTGGGGGATAGGGTATTTTGGATCTTTGGAAGGTTATTGACCAATTTTGGGATGATCAGAATCGGCTTTGAGGTACATTGGTATGCCTAACGTAAAAGTATGTTCTACACTAGATCGGATGTGTTCATTCAGCGTAGTATTGCTTATGGATGAGTCTTCGGGCATTAGATGTTATTCTTGTCGTCATCTATTCCATGTATTACTCTATTATGCCATGTGGATTGTGAGAGGCTTAGCTTGATTATTCCCACGCGTGTTATGATCCTGTGTAGTTTGTGGCATTATATGAGCGAGATGGCTCTCGAAATGCTGGTTATTTATTGCACCTTAGTCGTGCTTGGCCTTTTATAGCGCATGACGCTATCCGTCTCTCCAGTGTTATGTTTATTCACTTCGTGTGCTTGTGGTTGATAGAAATGTGTTTAGTGGGTATGAGCATTTTGGCTCGATGGGTATTCCCTTACTGATTGTTATGTATCGATCAGGTGGCATACCACCACGGGTATGATGTTTTGATTGGGTATGATTTTTATAGTGAGATATTGGGTATGGTTCCTTATACCTATTTTGTATGTCTTGTTTTTCATCTTTGAGATAGGTTCATAGCATTTTTTTGATTGTTTTTCTTTATGCGAGCTGGATAGTTCTATATTCGGGTTTACTTTCTTTATTGGTCATATTCGAGTTGTGGCTTGTTGGCGCATTGATGACGTCGTATGAGATTTTAGATGGTTTTTGATGTGGCTTGTCAATCGAGCATCTTGTACTGGGTGAGATGAGGTTGTCGGGCCTGAAGTCAGTGCAACCAGATTTTTATAATGTATGTTGGAAGGTAAATATCATTAATCAGTTCAGAAAGCGGCAATGGTTCTTGTAGAGCGGAAGAACTCCATAATTTATTTATTTTTACGGTTGGATACAGCTTCTGCACATCTCTTTTATTATTGTAGTATTATGAGGTTAGGAACAGGGCTTTTATGTGTCCAAAGGTATATTACCGGTACTGGATTCAAAAATTGCAGCTAGTGTCGTTGGAAGATATTTATATGAATTATGCGGTGCGTCGTGTGGTTACGACTTTGGTGTATATGTATGTTTTGGTACAGCTTGTGGATATTGATACAGTGTATGTATGCAAGAAGTTGGATCTTGTAGGAAATTTCAGATGTTGGAATTGGGTTCCAAAGCTTGTGGGCTTAGGTAGCAAGAAGGATCTTCTGTCTAGGTTGAGCTAATGTGCTCAAATGGATTTTGATGGCATGGGTAGGTGCACGAGGAGTTATACAGTTATTTCGGAAACTTTGGAACGATTCTTGGCACGTTCGAGGATGAACGTATGCTTAAGTAGGGGAAAATGTAATGACCCGACCAGTCATTTTGAGCTCAAGCATATCGTTTGGTGGTTTGAGACCTTGAGAAGCTTCACTATGTGTATTATGTCCTGCATGTATAGTTGGTTTGATTTTCGAGAAGTCCGGAGTTGATTTGGAAGAATAATTCTCAATTCAGAAGTTTTAAGTCGAAAGAGTTAACCAAAGTTTGACTTTGAGTTAACGACCTCGAAATCGAGATTTGAAGGTTCCTATAGGTTTGAAAAGTTATTTTTGACTAGGTCGTATGTTCGGGTTGAGTATTAGATGGTCGGGGAGCGTTTTGGCACTTATTATCGAAAGTTTTGTATTTTAGAGGTTTTGAATTTTGATAAGTGTGACTTGAAGTGTGCTTTGGTGTCATTGGACTCCGAATGGTATTCCGAAACCTTGGATAGGTTCATTTTACTGATTGGAAATTGTTCGTGAAGTTTGGTCGTGATTTGGAATGTCTAAGTGTGATTCGGATGCTTTCGGTGAAGTTTGTAAGTTTCAAAGTTAAAAGAAGGATTTTGTTGGTGATTTTGATATTATTCGTGGCATTTAAAGCCTTTGGATAAGTTTGGATAAGGTATGGGACTTTGTGGTATGATTGGACGGGGTCCCGGGGGCCTCCGATGTGTTTCGGGGTGGTTTCGGACCATGACAGTGTGTTTTGTTATTGCTAGTATTGGTTCTACTCGTTCGCGAAGGTCTGGGTTGTGGTGCTACTCATTCGCGATAGTCAGGTCGCATTCAGAAAAAGAGAAGATGGGCCTGGAGATTTGGCCTTCACGTTCACAAAGGCGTGGTCGCATTTGTGAAGGGCCATCTTGGTAAAGCATCGCGTTCACAAGACTTGTCTCGCTATCACGAAGAAGATTTTGGAAGCACGGGCTGAGTTGTGCTTCGCCAACACGAGACACATGTTGTATTTGTGAAGAAGGATGCCTGGGCAGTGTATAAGAGTTTAAAATCGGGTCTTGGCTCATTTCATCTTATGTTCTCATTTGAAGCCGATTTTGGGGCGATTTTGAAGTGGCATTTTCATCATCTATCACAAGGTAAGTGATTCCTACTCATTATGAGTTATATACAATGATTATAGATGAATTTAGACATGAAAATTGGTATAAATTGTGAAATTTTGGAAGAAACCCTAGAAATGATATTTTTGGATTTTGACCACGATATTGGACCAGGAATTGTGAATAAATTATTTTGGTTGCTGGGTCTTTGTGCTTTGATAACGCGATGAAGGAGTCGTGAATGTGAAGAAGGAGCTTCGGCCAAGGGACTTTTACCCTACGTGAACGCGACAAGGGATTCGCAAACACGAAGAATAGCGAGTTGGCAGATTTGCCCTTTGCTAATGCGCAAGGACGATTGCGAATGCGAAGGAGGGGATTTATGCTGGGGGAAAATTGGTCATCGCGAATGCGATGGATGGCTCTCGAACGCTATGCTTTGGGCGAGGTAGGCCTTTGCGAAAGCGGACAAGGACCCGCGCACGCGTTGAAGGGCCTAGCAAAGGCTTATAACAATGAGCTTAGGGGTGAGCTTGTTTCATTCAATTTCTCTCTTATTGATGCAATTTGGGGTGATTTTGAAGAGCCATTTCCATCATCTATCATGAGGTAAGTGATTCCACCTGTTATGAATTAAATACAAAGATAATATATGAATTTTAACATGAAATTTGGTAGAAATTGTGGGATTTTGGAAGAAAACCTAGAAATAATTTTTTGGATTTTGACCATGAAATTGGACATGGACTAAGGAATAAACTGTATATTTGAGTTCATGGTGCTATGGTTCATATTCATCTTCAAAAATGTTTAGAACTCGGGCACGTGGGCCCGGGAGTTGACTTGTGGACTTTCGTGAGGTACTGGGAATTGTTGTTAACTGGAAAAGTACAAGTTTTTGAGTATATTTTGATTAGTTTGCACATTCTTTGACTAGTTTCAGAATGTTTTGCATTATTTTGAGGTATTAGAAAGGTGGTGGACCCGGTTATCAGATTTCAGAGCAAAGTATGTTTATTGTCTAACCAATAACCGTGAAGTTTCACTATTCCTGTAGGATCGGGTTGAACATCTCGGCATGTACTATTATGGATCAGGCCAAACGACTCGGCTGTATTATGAGATATATCTATGGTTCGTTCTAGTCAACCCTAGGCAGTGTACACGATTATTATGGGATCACCGAATGACCTCAACAGTATTATTGTAAGATCGGGGTGTACGCCATAGCAGGAATTCGTGTCACTACTCTTGTGGGATCGGGCCGTTTGCCTCGACAGTATTTGAGGACTTCGTGTTTACCATTATGTATTCCATCTGAGGAAGTACCCAGTATTTGAGGACCTCGTGTTTACTCTTCAGTTGGGGATTGTATTATGTATCTTCATCTGTTTCCACTATTTTACCTGCCATGCTTCATACCTGTCTACTTTTATTATACTTGACTTATTAGATCATTAGTAAGTATCAATGTCGACCGCTCGTCACTACTTTTTCAGGGTTAGGCTAGATACTTACTCGGTGCGCGTCATTTTACGTACTCATACTACACTTCTCCACTGATTGTGCAGGTACTCAGACAGGTACATTTGGTGGTCATCTTGGCGCACAGGCGCAGTTAAGGAGCATACTTTATGATGAGCTGAATGTCACAACTAGCAGCACATAGAGCATCTTGTTCATTTATTTTATGTCACGACCCAATTCCCACTATAGGTCGTGATGACGCCCAACGTCGCCGTCAGGCGAGCCAACGATGAAATACCAACTCAATTATTCATTTTATTATTTTTTTTGAAATCATGAATTTTTATTAGATAAAGGAATTAATGCGTTAAAAATCATGAAAAACTTACAATTAAGTACAATACATATTAAAAGTGTGTCAATGCTAAGCAAACCACAATCAAATTCTAGAACATCCCCAAAATCCGGTGTCACAAGTCCATGAGCAACTACAACAAGTACAATAGCTATACAACAACTGTCTGGTATACAAATAGACAGGATAAAGTAAATAATTATGAAGGAGACTCTGTGTGATGCGAATCATAGCATGGAATACAGCTCATCACAAAGTCCCATCAGCATCTGCGCCTATGCATCCAAAAAACCACCAAATGAACTTGTCCGATCCTGCACATTTAGTGCATAGAAGTGTAGCATTAGTACGTAAATCAACGCGTACCTAGTAAGTATCTAGCCTAACCCCGGAGAAGTAGTGACGAGGGGTTGACATCAGCACTTACTAGGTGTCCAATAAATAAAATGTAGGAATTATAAGTAGGCATGAAATACAACAGGATCAATAGAATTAAAAACGTTAATCAACGTGAGCCTTTAACAAAATATCATTTTAAAATTTCCATATAGCACATGCCATCTCAACCAATAAGAATCGTCAAATAAATATCTGATCTCCGGTCACAAGGGAATATCATGTAATTTCCAAGTCCCAATCAGGAGGGTAATCTCGTGGGTATTCGGACTCCTGGCGATTTTACACAAAAATTATGCCGAGGTCGTTCGACCAATCCATATAGTCGTGTACATACACGCCCGAGGTCGTACTGTCCGATCCATGGATGCATTATATATATATATATACATACATACATACATATATTGCCGAGGCGTTAGGCCCGATCCCCAAGAAGAAAAAACTTATGGAGTTACAAGCTATGTGTTTGTAATATAACCACGAGAATGTAAAGTAATCAAGATATTTGCGAATATTTTGCCGACAGCTCAAGGTAATGAAATTCGATCTAACATGATCTCTAATCATATTTCATTTATAAATCTTAGGTTATTAAACTAACAAGTTGAATTCAGATAATACAAATATTGCATGATAAAGTCCTAAATCTGCGAGGACATAAACATGATATTAGCTACGTACAGACTCTCATCACTTCGTGTGCACGTGGAACAAGTAGCACATAACAAATACACACCTACGAGGTAATTTCTCCCTCACAAGGTTAGACAGGAGACTTACCTCGCTCCGAAGTTCAATAACCGGCTCCAACGCCCTTCTAACACCTCAACCAATGCCCATCGATCCGAAACTAGTCAACAACATGAAAATCAATCAAAATATACTCCAATGCTTATGATTTAACAACTTATAACAATCCTCAACTCCGCTTGAAAAGTCAACAAAGTCAACCCTTGAGCCCACGTGCCCAGATTCTGAAAATTCTTGAAGATAATCATTACCCATGATAACACAAACTAAAATATATAATTTATTCCTAATTCCATGTAGAATTTTGTGGTCAAAATCAAAAAGTATAAATTCTAGTTTTTCTTCAAAATCTCACAATTCCCACCAATTTTCATAATCAAATCCATGTATAACTCATGTATTTAATTCACAGTGTGCAAACATTACTTACCTAGTGATGGATGACTAAAAAGCTCATTCAAAAATCGCCCAAGCTCAACTCCAATAGAAGATTTGAGATAAAATGAGCCAAATATTATTTTTGCAATCTTATACACTGCCCATACCACCTTCATCGCGAACATAAAAAGTTCCTAATATCCGCAAAGCACAACCAGCTCAGCACCCAAACTCCTCTACGCAAACACGAGAAAGGGCACCCGAACGCGAAGCTTTACCAGCCTGCCCATTGCAAATGCGTCTGCCTTTCCGCGAATGCGACCAAGTCAGCCACCAGGCCAGTTTCTTCATCAAGAACGCGACCATGGAATCGCGAACGTGGAGCCTATCCCCGCAAAACTTCGCGAACGCATGACAACAGTCGGGAACACGAAGCACAAAAATCCAGCAGCCAAAATCCTTCTTTGTGAAAGCGATAACCCATGTGCATTCGCGATGAACAACACCAGCAACAATTCATGGAGAAATGATCCGAAACCGCCCCGAAACTCATCTGAGGCCCCCGGGACCCCGTCCGATCAATACACAAGTCCCAATAACTTATTAAAACTTATCCAAAGGTTCGAAATTCCAAAAATAATATCAAAATTATGAATCGACGATCAAAATTCTTCTTTCAACTTTCGAACATTGCAACTTCGATGAACGCGTCCATGTCATACTTAAATATTTCAGAATGTCGACAAACTTTACGTACAAATCACAAATCACAATACGAACCTATTCCAAGGCTCGAAACCCCAAATGGATATTGATAACACCAGAGTCCACTTCAAATCATAATTAGAAAATTCTAAAACTTTCAAAATACCAACTTTCCATAATAAGCGTTGAAATGCTCTTAGACCACCCGATACTCAACCCGGACATATGCCCAAGTCCGAAATCATCGTACGAACCTATTGGAACCTTTAAATCCCAATTCCGAGGTCATTTATTCCAAAGTCAAACCTTGGTCAACTCTTCTAACTTAAAGATTCCAAATTGAGAATCATTCTTCCTAATCAATCCCGAACTGCTCGAAAAATGAAACCAACCATACACACAAGTCATAATACATAATATGAAGCTACTCAAAGACTCAAACCCCAAAACGACGTGCTAGAGCTTAAAACAAACTGTCGAGTCATTACACTCTCCCCAACTTAAACATATATTCGTTCTCGAACGTGCCACGAACTGCTCCGGAGTTGCCCAAACCATTGTTTAACACCTCATGCACCTACCCGTCCTACCACAACCCATCTGGGCACCTTAGCTCTAGCCAAACTGAAGATCCTTCCTTTTCCCTTAGCCCACAAGCCTTAGAACCAAATTCCAATATCCGAAATTGTCAACAAGACCTGATTCTAACATACGAACAACGTATCAATCTAAACTCGTTGTACCAAATACGATCATGCACCCATGCTGAAACCACACAATACACCGGATAATTCGTATGTCCATAAAAACAACCTCCAACCATAGAAGCTGCAAATTCACTAACACGATGTCCATAGTACACCTAAACACGCATAAGCCCTAATCTAACCCTCGCGATACAGCAATGATGAAAGCGGCCCGTAAAAGCTCATAACCACCTTCCAAATCAATAAATCATGGAGTCTCTCCGCTTCACAAGAACCATTACCTCATTCTTAATTGAATATGATATTTTCTCTTTAATATATCTTACATAAATCCAATCGCGCTAATCTCAGGTCCAAAACCTTGTCTCACCCAGTAAAGCTGCTCGGGCAATAAGCCACCTCAAACACGATCTAAAATATCATATGACGCCATCAATGCGCCAACAAGCTGCAACTTCAATATGACCCTTAAGGGAGGGAGAACTCTGGCAAAGAACTATCCAGCCCGCATAACGAATAAAACGGCCAAACAGATGCTATGATCCTATCTCAGAGATGAGGAAGAAGGCACACAAAATAAGTATAAGGAACCATACTCAACATCTCACTATTGTGGGCCGCAACCCAACCCACACATGATACTGTTGCAGTGCGAGACCCGATCCAAACATGACACCCGTGGCGGCGTGCCACCCAATCCACACATAGCAATCACTAGGGAAGTACTCATCAAGACATAATGCTCAAACCCACGAAATGCCCGAATATCAACCACAAGCACTACAAAACTCGAGCACGACTAAGGTGCAATAAACGACCTGCATCTCGAGAACCATCTCGCTCATATAACACTACAAGCTACACAGGATCACAACACACGTGTGAATAATCAAGTCGTCTCACAACCCGCATAGCATAACAGAGGATTACATAGAATAGCTGACGACAAAAATAACATCCAACACTCAAGACTCCTCCATAAGTAATGTTATGCTGAATGAACACATCTGACTTGATGTAGAGCGTACATTCACATTAGATCTACCAATGGACCTCAAGACAATTCCGATCATCCCATACTCGGCCAATAACCTTTTAAAGATCCACAATGACCATATTAATGACACATAATGCGTAGCCGTCCGATCCGAAACAAACTCCCACACTCCACAACCAAAGGAATAGAGCGCCTCTCAGACATAAACTATCCCATTAGTGACAGTACCAGAATCTCCATACCTGATGTCAATCTCTAACAATCAAATGACCAGCACATCATACTTATACTCTCTACCCTTGGGGCATACTCCCACAGCTCTCCGGAATACGTAGAAAAATCTAAACATCATTGTTCGTCGCCCATGCTATTTTTATAGTACTAGTCAAGCATTCATACCCAACACTTCTTCCACATAACAGACCGTACTCAGGCTGCCCGAAAATAGTGCCGGCATACTCTAAACGTCTTAAATCTTCCCCCGCTCCTCCGAGCTTGTGACATGCTTATCAACACTGACCCGCAACATTGATCCTCAATTTCAAATATCCATACCGCTCACTACACTTATCATGCTGCTACGCGTGAGCACAAGAATTTTATCATAACCCCTGAACCAAAAATAGAGTAAGCACTTCATCAACTAGAAACCTTTCACTCAACTTATTTCAAAAGAACAATTGCAACACGCATTCGAATTCCCACAATCATAGAAATGCAAACCTCCAAGTCGTAGTCTAAACCGTCATGACTCTTCCCTGATCTATTTACACATAACAAGGCCATCATAATCAAATACCTCCAAATCAATCAAAGTACGGTGGTTGTCAAGCCCACACGTACAGCCACGAATCACCTGTATAACTTAACAGGCGAAGGAACTGATCATTTCCATGACCATGCTGATTCAAACCATTACTAACTGACTCAATTTCTTCCAATTTGCTCTTGACCTGCCTTTTAAATAATAGCTCTGTTCCAACACGTAACAGACCCCAAACAACACTCATCTCGAGTGACCCCAAATCATGGGACCACATCATCTCAATACCCATCAATCATCTCATACCTTCCCTAATTATATCACGCAACCGCTAACATGTTCATAGGAGATATCCCACCTATGGAATTCCATATCGACATTGTCTTAGTTACAACTACCACAGAATCAAAAAACCCTCCTGAGCCCAAGCTCGCACACCGACTATACGAGTCCGTTCATTCCCCATAAGCATCAACTGAAGGTCAAACTATACATCCCAAAACTCGAAGTTATGGTGCATCCCAAAACGATAATCAAGCTTCCAAACCCCTTGTTGTTCCAAGCAAATCCTTTTCCTCACATTCAAACTTAATCAGTACAGTAGCCACCATCCCAAATAAAATTCATAGACTTAGTCATTGTTCACCATGGTCCCCAAATTGGTCTAAACTTTCTCAAAGTATGTGGCTATCCTACCACAGAATCCATACGCTACTTTTCTACTCCCACTTCGGTTAAACCATCCCCTTAAGCAACTTCTTAACCTCTGATGTTAATAGTTAACCTACTGGCAATTCAACCACCGCGAGATACCTCCCACCATGTCCTTCCTCCTCCCTTGCTACCAAAATACTGCCTCAACTCATAATCCATCTTTGTATCACCCGAACGGATAAATTGCCAACAACTCTGAGCCTCCATAAAGATCATCTCCCTCGGGCCATCAACATTAGAAACACCAGTTCGACTCTGAAGCTGCCATAAACCACCACCTCTAATAACTGCTTCTTAGGAACCATTCCACAACATCCTGTCCTGAAGAAAAAATTGAAGGAAACCATCACACCGATGATCCTTAATGCATTCCAATAAAGACGACGAAACCACAACCCAATAAAATTCCACCACGTTCGAAAATTTCAAGTCTTGTTACTTCTTCAACCAAGGCATGATCATCCATAGTCCAATTGCCATTCCTCAGCTGGAATTAAATGTCGAACCTCTAAACTATGAACCGAGAAATCCTCTTTTTGAGTCATTCAATGTTGCGTCACAAATATAAGAACCATACCATTTACACCAACGCTCCGTGATAACAACGAATGGACATCCTAATACATTGTGCATATCCTTCAAAGCCACAGGCAACACTAGCACTGCGCTGAAACGAAAGTGCATCCTTCCACAAGACGACGATAATAGCACGCTCCAATACGCAGGGAGAAACATCCTGCACCACATCTGCAGTACCACTACAATTCCTCGATGACTAATTGATAACGAGGGCTCAACATCTTATAAGAATGGGTAAGAAGGAAATGAAGGCATAGCTTCAATGGAATGGAATCGCACGATGAGGAATCAAAAAGGGAAGTGCTCCTAACTGCCATGTATCCTCTCAAAGATAAGTACGGACGTCTCTATACCGATCCGCAAAACTCTATTAGACTCGCTCATGACTCGTGAGACCCAAGTTAACCTAAAAATCTGATACCAAGATGTCACGACTCAATTCCAACTATAGGTCATGATGATGCCCAACGTCGCTATTAGGCAAGCCAACGGTGAAATACCAACTCAATCATTCATTTTATTATTTTTGAAATCATGAATATTTATATATAAAGGAATTAGTGCATTAAAAGTCATGGAAAACTTACAATTTAAGTAGAATACATAATAAAAGTGTGTCAATGTTAAGCAAACCACAATCAAATTCTATAACATTTCCAAAACCTGATGTCATAAGTGCATGAGCATCTGCTAGGAAGTAAAATAGCTATACAACATCTGTCTTGAATACAAATAGATAGGATAAAGTAAATAATTATGATGGAGACTCTGTGTGCTGCGTATTAGTTCCACCAACATCTGCGCCTACACACCCAAATGACCACCAAATGAACCTGTTAGATCCTGCACATTTAGTGCATAGAAGTGTAGCATTGATACGTAAATCAACACGTATCCAATAAGTATCTAGCCTAACCCCGGAGAAGTAGTGACGAGGGGGGTCGACATCAGCACTTACTAGGTGTCCAATAAATAAAATGTAGGAATTATAAGCAGGCATGAAATACAACAGGATCAATAGAATAAGAAATGTTAATCAACGTGAGCCTTTAACAAAATATCATTTTAAAATTTCCATATAGCACATGCCATCTCAACCAATAAGAATTGTCAAATAAATATCCGATCTCCAGTCACAAGGGAATATCATGTAATTTTCATGTCCCAATCAGGAGGGTAACCTCGTGGGTATTGGACTCCTAGCGACTTTACGTACGAATGATGCCGAGGTCATTCGGCCCGATCCATATAGTTGTGTACATACACTATCGAGGTCGTACGGCCCGATCCTTAATTGCATCTCATATATATAAATATACTGCCAAGGTGTTCGGCCCGATCCCCAGGAAGAGAAGAAACTTATTAAGTTATGGGCTACATGTTTGTAATGTAACCATGGAAATGTAAAGTAATCATGACCTTACCTATTTTCGAATATATTGCCGACAACTCAAGGTAATGAATTTCGATCTAACATGATCTCTAATCACATTTCATTTATAAATCTTAGCTAATTAAACTAACAAGTTGAATTCAAATAATACAAATATATCATTATAAAGTCCTAAGTCTACCCGAACATAAACATGATATTAGCTACGTACGGACTCTCATCACCTTGTGCATATATGGCCCCCACAATAAGTAGCACATAACAAATACATGCCTACGGGGTAGTTTCCCTCTCACAAGGTTAGACCGGAGACTTACACCGCTTTCAAGTTCCATAACCGGCTCCAACGCCTTTCTAACACCTCAACAAATGCCCATCGATCCAAAACTAGTCAAACAACGTGCAAATCAATCAAAATATACTCCAATACTTATATTTTAACAATTTATAACAATCCTCAACTCCGCTCAAAAAGTCAACAAAGTCAACCCTCGGGCTCAAGCGCCCGAATTTCAAAAATTCTTGAAGATAATCCTTACCCATAATATCACGAACTCAAATATATAATTTATTACTAATTCCATGTTCGATTTCTTGGTCAAAATACAAAAATATAAATTCTAGGTTTTCTTCAAAATCTCACAATTCCCACCAATTTCCACGTTCAAATATCGCCCCAAGCTTGGCTCTCATGGAAGATTTGAGATAAAATGAGCCAAAACTCGTTGTTTCAATCTTATATACTACCCAGACGACCTTCATCGCAAACGCGAAAATTCCCTCGCATTCACAAAGCACAACCAGCTTTAGCTCCTAAACTCCTCTATGCAAACACAAAGCTTTACTAGCCTACCCATCGCGAACGTGTCTGCCCTTCTGCGAACACGAAGACCAAGTCAGCCATTAGGCCAGCTTCTTCATCGCGAACGCGACCATTAAATCGCGAACAAGGAGCCTTGCCCACCAAACCTTCCTGAACGCGTGACAACAGTCGCGAACACGAAGCACAAAAATCCAGCAGTCAAAATCCTCCTTCACGAACATGATAACCCCTATGTGTTTGCCATGATCAATACCAGAACCAGTAACAGCAGTAGCAATTCATGGAGAAATGATCTGAAACCACTGCGGAACTCCATCGAGGCCACCGGGACCCCATCCGATCATGCCAACAAGTCCCAATACTTTATCCAAACTTATCCAAAGGCTCAAAATGCGACAAATAACATCAAAATCATGAAGCGACGGTCAAATCCTTCTTTCAACTTTCAAACATTGAAACTTCGACGAATGCATTTGTATCATACTTAAACATTTTGAAATGGCACCAAACTTTACGTACAAGTCACAAATCACGATATGAACCTATTCCAAGGCTTGAAATCCCAAACGGACATCAAAAACACCAAAGTCCACTTCAAATCAAACTTTAGAAAATTCAAAAACTTTAAAAATGCAAACTTTCCATAATAAACGCTGAAATGCTCCTAGACCACCGATACTTAATCTGACCATAAGTGCAAATTCAAAATCATCATACAAACCTATTGGAACTTTCAAATACTGATTCCGAGGTCGTTTACTCCAAAGTCAAATCTTGATCAACTCTTCCAATTTAAAGCTTCCTAATTGAGAATCATTCTTCCAAATTAATCTCGAACTGCTCGAAGACAAAAACCAACCATACACGCAAGTCATAATACATAATATGAAGCTACTCAAAGCTCAGACTGCCGAATATCATACTAGAGATCAAAATGATCGGTCGGATTGTTACATTTTATCCTGTCTATTTTATATTCTAGACAGGTATTGTAGTAGTATTGTACTTTCTAATAGATGCTCATGCACTTGTGACATCGGGATTTGGAGATTTGGATTTAGCTTTGGTTATATTCTGCTGGATTTTCCTGGTTATATTTTGGCTTTATTTGAACATTTAAAACTACAAATATCTGCATTTCCTATAAAAACGAATCATTTTCTCTCTTTATTTCTTAAATCGTTTTGAAATGCATTTTGGATTAACTCAATGTCACAGTGAATCACTCTTGTCTGGAAATTCCCTCTACAACTATTGTAGAATTTGAATATAATGTTACAAATAATGAAGTTAATTCTAGCACGGCTTTACGAAGTGATGAGGTGGAGGTTATGGAGATTGGAGCAAATGAAAGATACGACTGGATTCCAGGTCCAAGAGAAGGGAGAAGATAACCAAACAGTTTTACCAAGGCAAACCTCTACAGTAAACCCTAATCAACTTCAAACTAGGGTTGATGATGAAGTGAGAAGTATGATGAGTTCATGGATGCTGGGGACATCAACAGCTCCACAATTATATACTAAGCAAGATTCAAGTAGTGCAACACCTCGACAATTCATAGATTTGAAGGAATCCAATGGAACAGTAAAACCTAGCATTCCTGCTATGGTTCATTATGTAGCTGGGAATGATACAATATATGCAGGGGATGTTAGTATGGACAATAAGGGTTATGAGATGGCCATTGGTGATACAGTGGGGTCAGGCAAGCTTTCTACTACAAGCAAGCCTACTGGAACCAACGTAAGAGTAACTTCTGCTACCAATGTAACAGTAAACCCTAATGGGGAAACTGTCAATATTCTACAAGAACTGGGGCTGAGCAGATGTCTTCAAAGGGAGATGTGGGTCAAAAAACACACACGAGAGAGGAGAAAGATTTGGTGCAACAAGGTCAAGTGGTGCCTATGAGTAATGTGGAATATCATAGTCAAATTGTAGAACCTAGGAGTAATGATCTTGGGATTGTGGTATGGAAAACATTTAGTGTCACTAAGTGGTATTCTAGCTAAAGGCAAGTTAATCAATTAGAAGGGTCAAAAGGAGCTGGGAATGATTGCCAAGAATCATGAGCCTAATCTATTGGCAAATCAAGTGGTTGATGATGAGTAGAATGATCAGGAACAATTAAGGGAGGGAATGGATGAGGAGTCAATTGCTGTCACTTTCAACACATAGCACAACTAGGAGATCTACCACCTAGGAGTGCTGACAAGAACAAATTTAGGGACCAAACAAACAAGAAAACAAAAGGTGAAATCAGTACCTGTAAGGGTACAACCAAAGAGGAGTGAGGTCCTTTTTCTAAATAATTTTTATGGATAATGTACTAATTTTGAATGTGAGGTCAATTAATACTCAAAAAGCTTTCCAGAGGTTGATTAATCTTCATAGGAAGTAAAATTTCTACATGATTAGTCTTATGGAGCCTTGGCAAGACATCAACAAATTGGAAGTAAATAGGAGGAAATTGGGATTACATACTTCCCTAGATAATCTTAATTGGAATATCTGGGCTTTTATTGATGAAGACATTAAGGTGGAGGTCATGGTGGATATGGAACAACAACTTACACTTAAGTTGTTCCATAGTGTATTGAATAAATAGTTAATTGTAACGTTGGTGTATGCAAAGTCTGATGTTATATAGAGAATTGAGCTATGAGATTCTCTATACCATTTAGCTTCTGACATGGAATTACCTTGGCTTGTGGGAGATGATTTCAATGTCATTCTTTCTGAGGAAGAAAGGTATGGAGGATCACTTGTCTATCTCAGGGAAGTTGAAAATTTTGCTCATTGTATAGATAATTGTGCTCTATATGATCTTGGTTTCAAAGGAAGCTTACACATATGGTGAAATGGGGGATCGGATATTTATTGTATTTTTAAAAGGATAGATAGATATTTGGCTAATCAACAATTTTAGGATTTGTTTTCTTCATTAGAGGTAGAACATCTCATTAAGTATGGATCAAATCATGCTTCTCTTGTATTGTCTTTTAATATAAATTCTATGCAAGTTATTAAATCTTTCAACTTCTTTAACTTCTGGACAACACATGAGGCATTCCTGGAGATGGTGAAGGAGCACTGGCAGGCTGATATCAAGGGAATTCCTTTTGTAATCTTTCAACAGAAGCTAAAAAATGTGAAGAAGGCTTTAGCTATCTAGATTAAGGACACATTTGGAGATATTTTCAAGCAAATTGCATCATTGGAGGATGTCATCAAAGTCCATGAGGTGGAGTTTGAGATTAATCCAACTGCCAGTAATAGAGCCAAGCTACACTAAGTGCAAGCTGATATTACAAGATATTGGCTCCTGGAGGAGGAATTCTAGAGGCAAAAGGCTGGGATGCAGTGGTTCCAAGATGGTGATAGAAACACAAAATTCTTTCAGACTCATGTCAAAGGGAAGAGGAAGAAACTGCAAGTGTCCAGAATTTTGGATAACAAAGGGTATGGCTAAGAAGGCAGTTGAGTTTTTCAAGGCTCAATTCACTGAAGATAAGGTGCTTACTGATTTTGACATTATCACACACAACCCAAAGGTCATCACTGAAGAATTGAATGCTATGCTCTAGGCAGAACCAAGAATAGAGGAAGTGAAGAATGTAGTCTTTGGCTTAAATAGTGAGAGTGCTAGTGAAACGGATGGGTTCACTGGTCAATTTTATCATACATGCTAGGAGATTATATGTGAAGATGTCCTAAAGATGGTCAGAGCATTCTTTTGTGGTACTGAGTTTCCTAAGTTCATACTCATACTAACCTTGTATTACTGCCTAAGAAGAAGAATGTGGCAACCTTTTCAGATATGAGGCTAATAAATTTGAGTAACTTCTCAAACAAAATCATCTTTATGGTAATTCATGAGAGATTGGTGGAGCTACTCCCTATATTAATATCTCCAAATCAGACTGGATTTGTTAAAGGCATGAGCATAGTTGAGAATATGTTATTGATTCTAGAGGTTATCACTGATATAGGAATGAGGGGTAAGCCATCAAAATATTGTGATCAAGCTTGATATGGAAAAAGCTTATGATAAGATTTTCTGGATATTTCTAACAAGGGTGTTGAGGCAGATGGAATTTGGTGAAGTCTTCATAGATATGATTTATAGATTGGTATCAAATAACTGGGATTCAGTCCTATAAAATGAACAAGCTAATGGCTTCTTCAAATCAACAAGGGGAATAAAGCAAGGTGATCCTCTTTCCCCTACTTTGTTTATTCTAGAAGCTAAGGTATTAGGGAGATCATTAGATTCTTTATTTGATGATCCAAACTTCATTGGATTTGGGATGCCAAAGTGGAGTAAAAACATCAATTATCTATCATATGCTGATGATACTATCACTTTTAGTTCATCGCATTATGGAGCTATACAGTTAATTATGAATGTGCAGGAGGATTATGAAGCAGCTTCTGGGCAGAAAGTTAATAAGGAGAAGTCTTATTTCTATATGCATGAAAATGCACCCCCTGAATAAGCCAATACAGTGCATTTGATCATAACATTTCAGAGCCATCCTTTCCCCTTTACATACCTTGGACGCACTATTTTTTATACTAGAAGGAAGAAGGAGTTCTATAAGGGTATCACATTCAAGGTTCAGCAAAGACTACGTTCATGGAAGGGCAGACTTTTATTTATTGGAGGAAGGGTTGTGCTAATTGCTCATGTGCTAGAGAGTATGCCTATTCACTTACTATTAGTTGTGAACCCACCCAAATATGTTATTAATGAACTGCGTAAGATGTTTGCTAGATTTTTTGGAGAAATTCTACAAATGGAAGGGCTAAACATTGGGCATCATGGGCTACACTATGCTTGCCTAAAGTGGAAGGAGGTGCTGGATTTAGATCACTTCATGATGTGTCTAAGGCTTTGTTTGCTAAGTTGTGGTGGAATTTTAGATCAAAAGATACATTATGGAAAGAGTTTATGAGGAATAAGTATCGCAAAAAGATCTTAGTACCAAGGAGAAATGGATCTCATGTGTGGAAGAAAATACGTGAGATGAGAGAGCTACTTGAACATCAAAATTGTGGCAACTGAAGAGAGGTGATCCATACTTTTGGTATGATAACTGAACTAGTTTGGGTGCTTCATAACATGCTATAGATCCTGATCATTGGTGATGAAACAATAGTACATGTTGGTGATATGGTGACTTGATAGGAACTGGAAAGAGGAGGTATTGAGGGAGTATTGCCAGATGAAATTGCTGACCACATAATGGAGAAAATAGAACCTCCAAACAGTCGAGAATTGAAAGATAAGCCTTTCTGGAAACTGGAATCCAAGGGCTATTTCTCAGTAAAGACTGCCTAGTAGTACATAAGGAAGAGGAATCAGGAGAGCAGATTGTCCATATTTATATGGGTGAAGGGGTTACCTTTCAAGATTTCCTTCTTCATGTGGAGACAGTGGAAGGCCGAGTTACCATTATATGACTACATGAGAAGGATGGTGTACTTTCAAACTTCTAAATGCTGGTGTTGTACGAACCCTAGTGAGGAAACTCTAGCTCACATCTTCTTGAGATCTCCAGCAACCATGTTTCTGTGGAAGTATCTTTGTGGACCAGTTTGGATTAACATTAATGGCAAACATATAATATAGGTGATCAACGAGTGGTGGAGGAGACCTGGCTATACAAGCTTAAGGGTAGCCGACCAAGCCATTCCAACTTTGATTATGTGGAACTTGTGGAAGAAAAGAACTTCAGGAGTGCATGTGAAGATCATTTCAACTCATAGTTGATCTTTCAAGTATCAGATGACCACCATAACTTACTGAAGATGAGAAGAATAGCCTATGCAGGAGTGAAACCAAACTCGCTAGAGCTGCATGACAAGCTACAACAATACATACCAAAATTGAAGTATACAAGGGTATTGTGGCAACTACCTCCTGATGGGTAGTTGAAATGCAATATGGATGGTGTATGTAAATATACAAATGGAAGGGCTTCTTATGTATTTTGCATTAGAGATGACATTGGTGATTTAATATATGCTCAGGAAGATGAGATCTTTTAGGCTAAAAATAATATTACGGAGGCTAGAGTCATTCTGGAAGCTTTAAGGTACATAGCAATTTCTAACCTTCCTCCATCTGTGATTCACACTGACTCTTTACTGATGAAAAGAGTCCTTGATAAAGTATGGGTACCGCCATGGAATATTGTGACATTGGTGGAAGAAATCAAGTAGTTAGGGGTTAGGTGTGTAGTCAACATATCTCATGTACTTAGGGAAGGAAATCAACTAGCGGATCACCTTGCTAATGTAACACTGGATAGGAATACTATGATTCAGGCTCCTTCTTTTGCTGAACTAGATATTAAAGGCAGAAAGATTTTGAACAGTGATATTTACAACTGATCTATATTAGGGGGAGAAATGCAAAACCTTCTTTGCAATGATGTTGAAAGATTTGAATATGATGATAATGGTTCTAGGAGGTGCACTGATCTAGATTGATCCTCCTACTCAAATTCATAGGGAGGAGAATAGGAAGAAGTTTTACACTAACTGTGTTTTCTGTTTTACAGGTACACGTTTGGGAGTTGTATCTCATGCCTTGGCCAATCCTATTAGTGTGGTATTAGCACCTTATGTTCTCATTCCCTATAGGTGCAACCAATGCATAGATCTACTCCATTTTACATCAACTGGTCACATGAAGAAGCCTCAACTAAGACAGTCAAGGAATTGGCAATGCCAACTTAGATTCACTGCCATTTGCCACGGCCATTGCTTCTTCACCTTAGAGTTATAATAATAGAAGTTCAACAATTATAATGGACGCACAAGGACTGACAATGCCCGTCTGATGGGAATGCTGCCTAGAATTTGCTTGACTGGACATAGGTTTTGCTTTAATTTTGCGGATTGTTTTTATGCTTTTTGGAAGAGCTACCATCCACATTCGACTTATGCTTCATGTGAGAAAGGTATTTTGGTTTGGTATGTATGTATTGATGCAGGGATCATTCACGAAAGTTTCAAGCTAAACAATGAGTTGTACAACAATACAATGCTGGACAAGGTCAATTGCGTAAGTGTTGCCAAACTTCTGCACAAGGACAAGTTGTGCCAACTGTTTTGATCAACATGGGTCAAGGGGATCGAGTGCATGGAACTTGCCTAATCTCACATGTGGATCTTTACAATGATTTGAACAGAGCCTAATCTCACATGTGGATCTTTATGATGATTTGGACAGAGCCTAATCTCACATGTGGATCTTTATGATGATTTGGACAGAGCCTAATCTCACATGTGGATCTTTACAATGTTTTGGACAGAAGTTGGAATGCTGCCTGTCGTGGATTAGCTTGGTCTGGCATAGTTTACTCTCTTATGCTGGTCATAGCTCATTGTGTAATACCAAAGTTGAGTAATATACTCAACTTTGGTAATAGGATTTATGCATTCACACGGTTTACTTTACTGCATTTTGTTAAACCTTCTGACATTTTGTATTTGGATTTTGTTATTATTAATAAAAAAAACTACTAAGCACACAACTTAGTAGTATATTAATTAAAAAAATATTATTAACTTGTCTAACAACGACGTTGGGCGACATTACGACCAATAGTGAGATTTGGACTGTGACTATATATTTACAAGTAAATTCCATCTGGATGAAGCAAACACTGGAGGAGAACACGAGTAACCACTTGAAGTGTATTTCTGGACAGACAATTACAATTTTACTCTGGCTAAGCCTCCCCTCTCTATTTTAAAATTTCAAGCAATGAGAACTTGAACAGGGATTTTTCACAGACAAACTTTGTGATGTCTTTAATAGGTTGCGTCACTTAGCTTTTTAATAGATATGTTAATTGGTTGAATAATGTATTTCCGTTTTCCTGCACTATTGTATTTTTGGTATATTCAACATTCATAATATATTTTAGGCTAAAAATTAGTTACAGATGGACGAATTTGTCTGACATGGCTCGCCAAACATAATAAGAAAAATAAATTGTCAGCATAGGCTCTTGACACACTAAAGAAAAATTCACTTTTATCCTTTGATGTGGACCTTATCCAATCTTCTCTAGGCACGTATGCAGGTTGATACTACTTATTGATAGGATAACGAAGACCCGAACACAGCTGAGTTATCCTCTTTTTATAACTGAACCCTTTCAGCAGGTAATGAAACTTATGCACCTTATTGTGTAACCTGAGCAATATTGTATTGTGTTGACTATTCGAGGATGGATCTGATGCCTACTCCTACCCTGTTGATTGAGATGACCAAATTCATCATGAGATTGAAAACTATTAATTGCATACTCATTGCTCTTGGATTCAGACATAGGGTTAACTGATACGTGTAGTAAATCTGATCAGCAATGCGTAGAATTATAGCCTAGAATTATGGATTCATCTAAATTAAGGGTGGCTAAGAGTCCGGTTCACACCGGACCGGACCGGTTTCGGACCGGAAACGGGCCCGAACCGATCCGGGCCAGTGAAAGCTGGACCATTTATTGGTTTAGGGTGCCGGTCCTGGTAGCGGGATAGTTTGTCCTTTTGAAACCGGATGAACAGGTACGAAAAAGGACCGGAACCGGTACGAAAAAGGTCCAGTCCGGTTCGAAAAAGAAAAAAAATCTGCCAGTTTAAGACTAGCCGTTGGCAACGGCTCTATTGAGCTAATAGCCGTTGTCCAACGGCCAAAAATGGTCATTTCACCCCATAACCACCCCTAACTATTTTTCAGAGTCATTGTTTTACTCTTTCTATCTGCATGACTGCTTTCTTATGATGAGTAGTGCCCATCACTTGCCTCTCTGTGCCCTGTATGAAGGAGCATCCATTGCGCTTACTAGTGGGTATGATTAAAGTCAAGAGCGGGTCTCTCAGAAAAAAGGACCTTATCTGTATCTGTCTCTCTTACTCGAACTAGCCATCCCTTGGGAACCGTCTCCCCTTTTTCTATAAATACCCCATTATTTCATCATATTTTTCACACAAATCATCAATTCTCTCTAATACTCTCTAATTCTCTAAAATATTGCTATTTTTTTACTTTGGCTATTTGTGTATAATATACAATTTTGATTCTTTATCAAGTTTTAATTGGAGTTGCTATCAAGTGAAGGTTCAACTTTCAACTTCACCTTAATTATACGGTTATATTTGGTTGGTTGTTCCTACTTCCTACTCTTTTATTATATTTTTGTCATATATTTATTTTATTTGCTATAATTATATCTCAAAGAGGTTCAATTGGAACTAGTAGTGGGGGGCGAGCACGTGGTCGTTGGGGAAATAGGGGTAAAGGAATTGTTGGTACTTCTAGTCAACACATAGATGATACTCAATATTATCATGATTTTAGCTCTAATAATCCACTTGATTCTCAACACATAGAAGCGCAATATAACTATAAAACTGGGGTTAATTTAGAAGAACCACATAAATTTCAAGCTAGTCCACCTGAAGATCAGTCTGACTTGCCTCCTGTACCTCCTACTAGAGTCCCGGTTAAATGTAGGTGTTTACCCTAAAATACGGGTAACAATTGAATTTATACATGGTATTAAGGATACGTGAATTTATCTGATACAATAAAATAAATAGCGATGAATAAAGATTGATTCTAAATAAGCAAGAGAATAAACAAACCACTAGAATCGTATGATTTTGCCGTGATGAAACGAGCAGTAGAAAGAGCCAATAATTTGTGAAAAAGATAGCTAGAAAAGACAATTGTATTACTGACGATGTATCTTGTCTTCTGTACAATGAAACTAAGTACTCTTTTATTGGGAAAAAAGGAATTCTATATAAAGTAAAAGACTTAATTACAGGATGAATTATCCCTAAAAATACTGGTCTAACGTCTCTGATGATTGGGGCCGTGATTCCCGCCGAGATAACTGTATACCACGGGATTTTCGGCCTTTCCGTTACGCAAAACTGATACTTTTACCATAAGATACTTTTACCATAAGATACTTTTACCCGGACCGGTCTCGACTGCCTCCTTTCGAATGCTTTGACTTCGATTCAATGATGTCCGATCTCGAACCGTCCTTCTTGAAGAGCCGGCCTCGATCCAATATAGATCGACCTCGGTTTATGCCCAAGGTCGATACTCCTTATGTGCCCGATTATATCCGACCCCATACAGTAGGTACAGATCTGAGGTGTGGGAATTTGTGCAAAAGAAAGTTAAAAATCAGACAGTTGTATGTGGTCTTTGTGGAATGGAGTGGGTTTTCAAAACTGGGGGTAATGAAGGTGGGACGAGTAAAATTAGGACTCATTTAAGAAATAAACATCCTAAGGAATGGTCATTGCGGGCGGGGGGTATTTATTTAATAAACCGAACATGGGGAAGTAGTACATGATGAATCCTCGGGTATCCAAGCGAAAATTAACCAACAACAGGAGGGATTCTTACTTGTGATAAACAAAGGGATAGGGAAAATATTGCTAAACTAGTTGCGGTAGAGGGTTTACCTTATAGTTTTCCTTCTTCTACTGATTTTATTCGTTATATTCAGGCTACATATAATCCTTCTTTTAAAGGTTTTCCAAGAACTACTGTTAAAAATGATATTATTAAATTTAAGAACGAATATGGAGATATTTGCGATATTTATTTGATAACTTTGGCACTAGAGTATGCCTTACTACGGATATGGGTAGTTCTACAAATAATTGTGATTATATTACAGTTACTGTTCATTGGATAGATCCTGATTGGGTATTTCAAAAACGTATTATTGCTTATAAAGTTGTTGATGAACCACACGGGTAATTATATTTTCAAAACAGTTTCATCAATTTGCTGTACATATTGTTTAACTAACAAAGTTTTTAGTATTATAGTAGATAATGCTACAAACGACACAGAAGCACTTAGGAACTTGAGACCTATTTTGAACCCCC